>WBNM01004254.1:0-58925 GCA_013399055.1 Ramphastos sulfuratus | reverse complement strand
ACTGATTCCTCTGTCCATGATGTTTTGCTGAAGCCAAAACCAGTTTATTGAGAAAACAAAATAAAATGAGAAAAAAAAAAACCCAACCCCGCCCCAAACTCCAAAACAAAACCAACAAACCCAAACCCGAAACAAAACTAAATAAAACTGAATTACAACGACAAAACCAACAAAACAAAACAAATAATAATTAAACAAATAATAATAAATTAAAAAAAGGCCAAAATTACCACCTCCTCCCCCAAAAAGCCTCAAACCAACAATAATAAACAGAAGTTAGATTTAATCTTCCTCACTGTGTATGGAGTAATGACGGGCCCAGTAAGAAGGAAAAAATCTACTCCTCCAAGCAGTCATATCCATTTTTAAAGGTAATATTAATTGTCTAATTCTGAATTTTAGGCATTTTACTCCTTTTGACAGCCATGCTGGCAGTCCTGTGCTTAGATTCTCAGTCTAGACACATTCTTTGCAGTCCTTTGAACATGATTTCCTCAGCTGCAGCTGAAGCTTATAACCATGTGAAAATGTGGATGAAATGGTATTGTGTTTTTCCATTCCACATCACCACAGGCTTCCCATAACTGATTATCCAAATTTAATAATCTTCCTCTTGCTCTGATGGTGTCATAATTGTACAATTATGAAATGTATTTTGAAATGTGTAAAATTCAGTGGGTAGCTGGAAACTTGTACATCCACAGGGCTGTTGAAGCTGTGCTTTTGCAGTGTGACTCTTACGTGATAAATCAAGCAAAAATTGGAAGTCTCAGTTTTACAGAAGAGGTTTCTCTGCATTGCTGTGCATGCAGAAGTGGGTGCCTTCCTTTCAGCAGGCCAATTTACATTTCCTGTGTGTTTTTATAGAATTATAGAATGGTCTGGGTTGGAAGAAACCTCCAAAGGTCCAACTCCTTCTGTAGTGAGCAAGGACATACTCCAATAGATCAGGTTACCCAGAGTCTTGTCCGGCCTGACCTTGAGTATGTCCAGGGATGTGGCTTCACCCTACCTCCTTGGGCAACTCGTTCCAGTCTTCCACCACCCTCGTGGTAAAGAACTTGTTCCTAACATCCAATCTAAATCTGCTCTTCTTTCATTTCAAACTATTTCCCCTTGTCCTCTTCCTGCAGGCCTTTGCAAATAGCCCCTCTGTTTGCAGCCTTCTTGTAGCCTTCAGGTACTGGCAGGCTGCTATTAGGTCTCCCTGCAGCCTTCTCTTCTCCTGCCTGAACAACCCCAGCTCCCTCAGCCTGTCCTTGCAGCAGAAGTGTTCCAGCCCCTTGACCATTTTGGTGGCCCTCCTCTGGACCTGCTCCAACAAGTCCATGTCCTTCCTGTGTTGAGGGCTCCAGAGCTGGATACAGTACTCCAGGTGGAGTATTGTGTTTGTTCCAACAAGTCATTATTTAAGTTTACTTTTCAAGAGAAACTATTAGCCCAGAAAGCAGAGGTGTTAACCTACTTCTTCCAGACTTTTTATACAGTGTTCAGCCTTTTCAACTGTTTATTTATCCTAGAAACTTGTTCAAAGCTATGTTTTCATAGAAATGTGATACTGATTGCTCTTATTTTGATCATCTCACAGAGCTTCTCAGTTTCTGAAATGAAAAGATTGAAAACCAGAGATCCAATAATAGAGGAACAAAATTAACAAGGACATGATATCTTTATATACTAAATATAATCAAAGGAGAGTTTGTAAGCTTAGGGCTTTAATTTTAGCTGAGCCTTTTTTCTGTCGAGTAGAAGTGATGAATATTTGTACTGCTTCTTGGCCTCTGTTGCCAATCACGGTTACAACAAGTTGCTAAATTATTATGTTTGAGTGATGCAAGCTATAAAACACACATTTATTGATCTGATTTCTTATGGACTTTTCCTGTTTTTCACAAGTTTCCATATTTGCTTATCTTTTTTTATATAATGCTTACATATAGTAGGCATCATATCAATGCCAACACTACTCAGGGACCATTCCTCATGCAAATTTTGATTCTGCCAAAACTTAAACTTACTCTTTATGCTGCAGAAAGCTGCCTTGATTTATAAAATCAGATTTACACCAGATTTATTGTGGGATTTGGGCCCTAAAAGTGATGTGAGTTAATTTTTCTGGTAGTTTCTTCTGACATGCTTAGTTGATTGTCATACAGTTTTAGCCCTTCCCCTCGACAATTCCTAATTACAGCCAGTGATGTATTTATTATATAGATTTCAGATTTCTTATACTCCTACTGACAGAACTTGAGGTATGCTCATTTTATTTACCCCCAAAATACCTCCCTCCCTGGGAAAAGTTTTGCTGTCCTGCTTGGCCTGTTACGTGCTGACAATTTTATATCTAAGCAATAATTTTGCATCACCACTAGAGTTGTCTGCACGATTTTCACAAAGAAAAATGTATTCATTTTATTTTTCAAGCAAGTGCCAGCACATGGAATTACAGAATTCACAGAATTCACCAGGTTTTAAAAGACCTTCGAGATCATTGAGTCCAACCTAACACCTTCTAATTAACTAAACCATGGCACCAAGTGCCTCATCCAGACTCATTTTAAACAACTTCAGGGATGATGACTCCACCACCTCCCCAGGCAGCCCATTCCAATGCCAATCACTCTTTCTGTGAAGAACTTCTTCCTAACATCCAGCATAAACCTGCCCTGGTGCAGTTTGAGGCTGTGTCCTCTTGTTCTGTTGCTGGTTTCCTGGGAGAAGAGACCAACCCCCACCTGGCTACAACCTCCTTTCAGGTAGCTGTAGAGAGCAGTAAGGTCTCCCCTGAGCCTCCTCTTTTCCAGGCTAAACACCTCCAGCTCCCTCAGCCTCTCCTCATAGGGCTGTGCTCCAGCCCCCTCACCAGCCTTGGTACCCTTCTCTGGACATGTTCAAACCCAGAACTGGACACAGTACTGAAGTTGTGGCCTAAGAAATCATTCTTTTAAAAAGACAAATCTGAAATCCATTTGAATTACAAACATCAGGTACAAGGACCTTTACATTTTTATATGCATATTTGTTCCCCCTATATCTAAATTACCTTTTTCATGTTTCTGGGTTTTTTGGTAGGAAAAAAAAATGTTCTGCAAACTGTGCTCTCAGATGCTGACACAAAAAAAACAGATAAAGAGCCACCTTGTTTTCTCTAATTTTCCCTGTTTCAGCAACACCAAGTAGGTACAGTCAGATTTCCAGCTGACATTGTACAAAATAGTCTCCACCTGACACTGTGGTAACTAAACTACTGTGGGCTTTGGCCACCACATTGTGGAGCAGGAAGGACCAACATTTTCTGAAGACTTTTCTATTAACAGCATATAATCAATGATAAATATTCAGGTTTATAGGATCCTATTTTTATCCTGCCCATCCTGTGTTAATGTGGTTTTGGCACAGAGCTAACAGTCTGTTTTATTTTAGGAAAGAATAGTACATGTCAGACTTCTTTAGTTTTTTGCAATCTTAGCGAAAATAATATTCTTAACAATTTTCTTGTTATAAAACACTGTGGCATTCATTCTTTGAATCCAGGCACCTCATACCAGGAATGCATCTGGCCTATTTATTAGACAAACTAGGATGTTGAAAAGAATTGCTTCTATCTTGCTTTCTTCAAGAACTGACATTTTTATTCTTATTCAGTTTTCCTAGTGGAATCTTTACTTATTAAAGCCATAAACCTATTGTTGAGAGACTCTGGCAAAGCTTAAACTGGATCTCAGGAGTTTGATGCAGTGTGTTTAATGCAGGCAGGGTAAAAGAAATTTTAAATGTATTATTTAAAGGCACATTAATCTTGCTACTGTAATGGTGCAATAATGCATACCAGAGAAGGTTTTCATAAACTCAGCTTCTAAAAGTAACATCACAGTATCTTTCTTTTTTTTATTCTCCAAGTCAATTCTTTGTAGAGATAACAATTATGCATTCATCTCTGTCTCTTACAGCCTGATTCCATATTCAGCTGTGAGATAGGTAGAGCCTAGTCCTTACTCACACAACAAAAAGAATATTTCTGATTTGAAAGAAATGCTGAAATGTGTATCTTCTTCAGTGAAACTGGATAAAATTGTGAAATGCTTATACAACAGCTTGAGTATAGTTTTGTCTTCTCATTCCTCTGCTTTCATTGGGCTTCTAATAGATTTACTTTTGGTGTTTTATAATTAAATTTTTTAAAATACAGTGTTGATTTTTTTTTTTTTTTAAGGCTAGTGCTTTAAAAACAACACTCTGTGTAAGTCGGTTTATGACCCTTAAAGCCCATCAGTTTTCATTCAGCTGTGGTCATTGCACTGGGTTCTGCTTTGTTCTGCAGCACTGCTGTGAGTGCATTAGGCATTGGTTAGTGTGAGGGTGTTCTGTAGCTCCTGTGGATGTGCAATGAAAACTGTGTGAATCTTTACTGGGAGCTGAGGCATCCAAAACACAAGGACTTGGTGCGATGACTTCACCGGTCTGAGCAAAGTGCAGGAAAGCATCACACAGCAATTCAGGTTTGCTTTAACCATAGAATCATAGAATGGGTTGGGAGGGACCTCCAGAGGTCATCTATTCCAACTCCCCTGTAGGCAGCAGGATGTCCTCCGCTAGATCAGGTTGCTCAGATCCTTGCTGAGCCTGACCTTGAATCTCTCCAGGGATGGGGCCTCAACTACCTCCTTGGGCAACCTGTGCCAGTGTTCCACTACTCTCACGGTAAAGAACTTGTTCCTAATAGCCAGTCTAAATCTCTTCTTCTCTCATTTCAAACCATTGTCCCTCATCCTACAACAGCCCTTCTGCAGCTTTCGTGTAGATCCCTTTCAGGTACTAACAGGCTGCTATTAGATCTCTCCAGAGCCTTCTCCAGGCTGAACACCCCCAGCTCCCTCAGCCTGTCTTCACAACAGAGGTGTTCCAGCCCCTTGATCGTTTTTGTTGCCCTCCACTGGACCTGCTCCAACAGGCCTATGTCCTTCCTGTGTTGAGGGCTCCAGAGCTAGATTCCAAGTGAGGCCTTACCAGAGCAGAGTACAGAGTCAGAATCCCCTCTCTCAATCTTGATGGTCCTGGGGGTCTTTTCCAACTGGAATGTTTCTGTGATTCTGTGAATCTCCTGGCCAGTTCTTTGAACTACAGTGTTCTCAACCAGGAAACTGCAGGTGGCACCCACCATTGTTCTTTCTGAACTCAGGCACTTGCTAATGCCATTTGATGATCTGTGGTTCTTTTCCAGAATGACAGGCATGCAAAATCAATGCTTATCCCTATCCACCCTTCTCATGTCATGTATGGTTTTCTAAACCTCTATCAAATGCTCCTTAAGAAGGCTGCTGAGCATTACCAGTCAGACCATCCAGAGCTTTTTTCCTTCCTCTGAACACATTCTGCATCTAATATGTCCTTTTTCAGCTGAGAGATCCAAAGTTGTGTATCTTAGTCAAGGTGTGGGTGAACTGTGGATTTCTGCAATAATGTGACACACTTTGGTCTCTATTCCTTTCCTAAGAATTCCTAACATTTTCCTTGCTTTCTTGGCTCCTCTCACCTGCTCTGATTCCTTATTAACCAGACCACAAAGACTTTCATGTCAATTAGCTTTGCATGGCGCTCGGTGTTTGTAGTAATACAGCAACAGTGTACTTCAGTATTATTGGATGTCAGGTAAATAACAGAGCCATATTCTCAACCCTCCCTACCTTCAATTTTTCTCATGAGTTATTGAAATGTATATTATGTCACCAGAAGAACATTTTTTCAAAGCAAAGTATTAAAAAATGAGAATGTTCACGGCCTTCCTCTGGATGGAGAATTAGATAGACCAAATGAGTATAATTAGAAAAGTCTGCTTTTGGGCTTCTGTTCTCAGACTTTCTGCAGCTCCTTCTTTCCCAGCTTTGATAAATTGAGTAGCAGATGGTCCTGTTGATAGGAGAGGATGATATTGTGAATCAGTGAGGGCAGCAAGGCTGGCAAAGGGCCTGGAGTACATGTCCTGCATGGTGTATCTGAGGGAGCTGGGGGTGTTCAGGCTGGAGAAGAGGAGGTTGAGGGGAGACCTCATTGCCCTCTACAACTGCCTGAAGGGAGGTTGGAACGAGGAGGGGGCAGCCTCTGCTCCTTGATGACAAGTGACAGGACCAGAGGAAATGTTTACAAGCTGAGCATGGGGAGGTTCAGGCTGGATGTTAGGAAATAATGCTTCACTGAAAGGGTTCTCAAACTGCCCAGGGCATTGCTGGAGTCACCATCTCTAGGGGTGTTCAGGCAGCCTGTGGACTTGGGCTTAGGGACATGGTTTAGTGTTAACTCTTCAGTTGACATCCAGTTAACACTGGATGATCTTGGAGGTCTCTTCCAACCCAATATATTCTCTGATTTATTTTGAGAGACTGTCTCCTGCACAGTGAAAAATGTTAACCTATTTTCCTTCTCCAACCTTCTTTAAATCAGGTCATGTAAAGGTACAACACAGAAGCAGCATCTGTCTCCATATGATCTCACAGTCAGCAGTTAAACTTTCACACTATGCTTATTTCCCCCTGTTACATTAGAACTTCTGCTGCAAAGATACCTTGCAGTATTTGTTCTTACAATGGAATTAAATCCTGTGGAAAAGCTAACAAGTGGAAACTGGAATCTTCAACAGGCAGAGATTCTTTTCCATGAGCTGAAAATTATTTGAATACTGATACCTAGAAAATAATTGCTTAAGGACAAATAGCTTCAGGTGACAGCTACACTTACAGCACACAGAGAGTGGTGATCAAGGGCACAATGTCCACCTGGAGACCAGTGCCAAGTGGCGTCCCTCAGGGGTCAGTGCTGGCACCAGTGCTGTTTGACATCTTTGTCAGTGACATGGACAGAGGAATCAGTGCACCCTCAGCAAGTTTGCAGATGGCACCAAGCTGTGTGGCACAGTCGACTTGCTAGAGGGCAGGGATCCATCCAGAGGGACCTGGACAGGCTGCAGAGGTGGGCCCAGGCCAGCCTCACGAAATTCAACAAGGCCAAGTGTAAGGTCCTGCACCTGGGTAGGCACAATCCCAAGCACAAATCCAGGTTGGATGGTGAATGGCTGAGAGTAGCCCTGAGGAAAAGGATCTGGGGATCCGGGTTGATGAAAAGCTCAAGATGAGGCTGCAGTGTACGCATGCAGCCCAGACAGCAACCGAGTGCTGGGCTGCAGCAAGAGCAGTGTGGGCAGCAGGGCAAGGGAGGGGATTCTGCCCTTTGCTCTGCTCTCCTCAGACCCCACCTGGAGTGCTGTGTGCAGTTCTAGAGCCCCCAGCACAGGAAGGACATGGAACTGTTGGAGTAGGTCCTTGGAGGGCCATGAAGATGCTCAGAGGGCTGCAGCAGCTCTGTTATGAGGACAGGCTGAGAGAGTTGGGGCTCTATTTACAAGGTCTTGTAATGACAAGACAAGGGGCAATGGGTTTAAACTGGCAAATTGGAGATTTAGACTGGATGTTAGGAGGAAGTTCTTTCCAGTAAGGGTGGTGAGACACTGGAACAGATTGCCCAGGGATGTTGTGGCTGCTTCCTCCCTAGAGGTGTTCAAGGGCAGGTTGGATGTGGCCTTGAGTGACCTGTTCTAGTGGGAGAGTGCCTATGATGGAGAGCTGGAACTAGATTATCTTTGAGGCCACTTCCAACCTAAGCCATTCTATGATTCTATGTCTACAAAGATCTGTAAAATCCAGGTCTTACCTGCTTTAAGGAATCACTGCTTTCATCAGTGTTTGCCCTAGCAGTTTTCATGTCTTTCAATCACAAGAATTAGAGGTTCCCAGGAATTATTTGGCACTTCTTTTTGTAGAATTACAAGCCAAGATGTATCTTTTTTTGTTTGTTTTTTTTTTATTTTTTTGATTGTTGGTTTTGTTTTTTCTTTTCTCAAGTCTATGAAGAGGTAGAAGAAGCAGTAGGCCAGAACATGTGCTCCTTTATAGAACAGTCTACAACAGTGTTCTTGGGCAAGGACCCTTAAAAACAGATTTTTCTTCACAGCTGTCTGCCAGACATTCTGAATCTCATTGACGAGAGGGCATAATCAATTGTGAAAAATGACTTAATGATAAACTATTCCTCTTCTTTTTCACTCTAAACACTTAACTTACATTGTTCCAGCATCATCTGAATAGAATTTCTTAGCAAGACCTTACCTATTCATTCTCATTTACTCGACAGGCTATCACCAGGATAGCCAGGCCATCACCAGGCCAGCAGGAGCGGGGAGGTCATTCTCCCCCTGTACTCTGCACTGGTTAGGCCACACCCTGAGTACTGTGTCCAGTTCTGGGCCCCTCAATTTAAGAGGGACATTGAGGTGCTAGAACGTGTCCAGAGAAGGGCAACGAGGCTGGTGAGAGGCCTCGAGCACAAGCCCTATGAGGAGAGGCTGAGGGAGCTGGGATTGTTTAGCCTGGAGAAGAGGAGGCTCAGGGGAGACCTTCTTGCTGTCTACAACTACCTGAAGGGTGGTTGTGGCCAGCAGGAGGTTGCTTTCTTCTCTCAGGCAACCAGCACCAGAACAAGAGGACACAGTCTCAAGCTGTGCCAGGGGAAGTTTAGGCTGGAGGTGAGGAGAAAGTTCTTGACTGAGAGAGTCATTCCCCACTGGAATGGGCTGCCCAGGGAGGTGGTGGAGTCACCGTCCCTGGAGGTGTTCAAGGCAGGTTTGGACGTGGCACTTGGTGCCATGGTCTGGTCTTGAGGTCTGTGGTAATGGGTTGGACTTGATGATCTTTGAGGTCTCTTCCACCCTTGCTGATACTGTGATACTAAGATATTCAGCTGTTTAAGATGGTCGTAAGTCTCTGAAAGGCAATGCATAAATGCAGCCTCCATGTACAACACAAATGTCAGCAATCTCTTGAAAATAAGTCAGAAGAGGTCATTGTTAGAAGTACTTCTTTAAGATTCTGTAGCAGCTGGTGAAAAATTATTCGTCCCCAGTAGCTCCATCACTTGTGCAAGCTCTGACGTTAAAGGTTATGAGTGCTACAGTCCTGCACAGGTGCACCATGAAATAGTCTTTCACACAGAATGATTCTCATTTGTTACATTTGGAAATATACTTTCTCCTGGCCTTAATTTTTGTGTAGTTCTTCGTATTCTAAATGGCAGCTGAAGGCAAGCAGAAATAGTGAGTAATTGATTTAACAACCTCAGACAAGTACAGGGAAGTAGAAAAGTTTGTCTTACTGCTCGATGTGACCTGAGAGAGCTTCCTTAGACTTTTTTTTTTCTCTAAACAGTACCTCAGCACCTTGGGCCAGCAAAGTGGCCTTTAAGCCTGAATGAGCATGACTTTTTTTTTTTTTTTCCCTCCTCCTCAGTGCAAAGCTCCAGTATTTCATCTTTTCAAACTGTTTTACAGCACTCAGAGCAGAATTGTATTGACAAGGTTAGAATTCATCTCCTAGAGGAGAATACCATGCTCCTCCTGTTAAGTGCTAATATAACATTTATGTGGTGGTGCCTTAACAACAGCTCTGGCCAGCCTAATGAAAGTACTAAAAGCAAACAGTATTCAGTGAGATTTTATTATGACTGAAGTGCCTGCAATTTGAGACAAATTATTCCCTATGTTTTGTTCCCATATCCAAACCAGCAATGCTAAAGCAATTGCTACGTGTTGGGTGTAGAATTAGACTTCACCATTGCTAATACAGGAGCAAGTGCATTTTTCATGTAAACAGCTCAGGAGGGTCAGGCAGCAAAGATACTCTGTGCAAAATGCTTGTCAATAAGTTTGTGAGTGAATTTTGCAATCAAGTGCCTGTAACCTGTCATTATTTCTTCCTCTCAAAGTTGAGAGCGAGTGGATGAAAATTGAGCTTGTGAATTGGAGGTACTGGGAGTGATCTGCCCTTATTGACTGCAGACAAAACGACAGGTTTGCCTTCTCAGGGTTTTTTTTTCTTTCAGAGGTCAGGCAACGGGCAGTATTCCCAGGATATATACTGTGGCATAAGCAAATTGGCATAATAATAAAAAAAAAAAACTTCTAATCCATGCCCACAAAGAAGATGGTGCAAGTCATGATACTAAAAATGCTTCATGTGTGGTCTTTCCAGAAAAAAATGACCAAAAATGGAGAGCAAAAATAATCTGCTGGCCAGAAAAAAAGCATTTCAACTGTTCAGTTGTTTGAACAGGAAACCCCTGAGTTCAGAGACCTGGTGAATTAAATGTAGGTTCATGCTTTTAGAGAGCATCTGTGGCATAAAATGAGGTTGTTTTCCTTAAACAGACTTTGTTGTATACATGCGTGTGAGTATATGAATTTAACTATAAGGTGTATATAGGTATAAGGACTATAGGTGTATATAGGTATAATAGAATCATAGAGTGGTAAGGTTGGAAGGAACCTCAAGGATCATCTAGTTCCAACCCCCTGCCATAGGCAGGGACACCTCCCACTAGTACAGGTCACTCAAGGCCTCCTCCAACCTGGCCTTGAACCCCTCCAGGGAGGGAGCAGCCACAACCTCCGTGGGCAACCTGTGCCAGTGTCTCACCACCCTCACTGGAAAGAACTTCCTCCTAACATCCAGTCTAAATCTCCCCTCTGCCAGTTCAAACCCATTGCCCCTTGTCTTGTCATTGCAAGACCTTGTCAATAGTCCCTCCCCAGCCTTCCTGTAAGCCCCCTTTAGATATTGGAAGACTACTCTAAGGTCTCCTGGAAGCCTTCTCTTCTCCAGACTGAAGAGCCCCAACTGTCTCAGCCTGTCCTCATAGGAGAGCTGCTCCAGGTATATAATATACAGAGGTTTTTTTTATATATATATGTATATATACACACACACATACACAGACACACCTTACATATATAGGTGTATATAAGGAATTTAAGTACAGTATAAGCAGACCTAAATCTATGTACTGCTTATGACTTGAAATGGAGTTGATTTTGTTTGTATCCAGATGAAAAAAAGAAAAGATTGAATGCACAGCAACAGTACAGGAACAAGAGATTTCCTCCATGAACTCAACTGAAGTTTGTTCAAATTCAAAAGTAATGCACATAGCTACAATCAGTTTTGGTTGAAATGGCTTCAAATTCACCATTTCTTTCTCTGTCTCATGGAAGAGTGTTTCAGGATTTTAAAGCATATTCACTTCCTATTTCTGTTAATATGCTGCAGTGCAATTTATGCCAAGGTTTATACAAGGAAAAAAGGAGAAAGCCTGTCCCACTTATTAACACCATCAGAAGACAACTCAGTTACTCACTTAAGCTACCAAAGAGATGAAAGGTTGATATGAAAACAATTTAAACAGACTTTCTGAATGAGTTCTGCTATTAAGAAAACCTAGTTTACCTTCTAACAGGGCTTGTTCAAGATCCTTCTGCTGTTCAGAACTATCTGAACTATGTCTTTGCTGTATCTGAACTGTATGACAGAGTCACAAAATGGTAGGGGTTAGAAGAGACCTCTGAAAAACATGTAGAGTAGGATCACCTAGAGCAAATCACACAGGAACACATCCACATGGGTTTTGAATGTCTCCAGAGAAAGAGACTCCACAACCTCTCTGGACAGCCTGTCCCAATGCTCTGCCACCCTCAAAGTAAATAATTTTTTCCTCATTTTTACATGGAACCTCCTGTGTTCCAGTTTGTGTCCATTGCTGGACACTGCAGAGAAGAATCTGACTCCATTCTCCTGACACTTGCCCTTTAGATATTTCTAAGCATTAATGAGATCACACACACACACACACACACACACACTGTCCTCCAGGCAAAACAGCCCCAGCCTTTCCTCATAAGGCAGATATTCCTGTCCCCTAATCATCTTAGTGGCTCTCTGATGGACTCTGTCCAATAGTTCCTTGTCTGTCATCACAGGATCTCAGGATGTTAGGGATTGGAAGGTTCAACTCCCCTGCCAGAGCAGAATCATAATCTAGTGTAGGTCACACAGGAACACATCCAGACAGGGCTTCAAAGTCTCCAGAGAAGGAGACTCCATAACCTCCTGAACTGGGGAGCCCAGAACTGGATGCAGTATTTCAGTATCTTTAGTACTTCAGCTTTTAAAAAGACCATTGGTATGGACAGAAGTTACTGTATGCAAAGAGATGATTTATTTTTATTGCAGAATAAGTGGACAATAAATTATGATCAACATGTATCAAAATCACAGAATCACAGAACCTTAGAGATTAGAAGGGACCTCCAGAGATCATCGAGTCCAACCCCCTGCCATGGCAGGATCACCTAGGGTAGTTTGCACAGGAATGCATCCAGGCAGGTTTCGTAAGTCTCCAGAGAAGGAGACTAAAATAGTATAGGCAAAGTGGTAGCTTGAGAGCAGATTTAAACTGTCAGACAAATTTGTAATTGCTCAAGAGGGCTTTTCACAGTAAGAAGAAAGATCTGGAGGAAAAAATCTCCATGAGGTAACTGCCCTGCACATACTTCTTTAGAGTATTTAGGTTAAATATGAGCAAAATTAATTTCTACCAGCTCTGTAACATGCACAACATTTTGTTTATCTTTTAGGCTGAAGAGTCAGAGATGTGTCATGATGCACCTGCAGCCTGTGGATTGCTGACTGTGGTTGTAGTATCTCAGCTGCCCAGGGATGCTGCCATTGAATGGCATGTCACTGCAGCGGTCGATGAGCCACTCCAGAGGAAACACTTTGCAGCAAAGGTGCTGTCAGAGGGCTTCCAAATCGACTGTGAGTCTGTGGAGTCTGCTTCTGCATCTTGTGCAGCAGTCTCTGTACGCCTGAGCTTTGTTTCACCATCCACTTCTCAGCCTGATTTAGAGGGACTTCTTCATGACTTAGTTGCTGTCTTTAGAGAAGCTGTTGAGAAACTTTCAGAAGACTGCAGCGCAAGTCCTTTGGCTCTCAGAACTTTCTTCAAGGAGGATGTCTTTGATGCTAAAGTACTACAGACAGGTAAGACTTATGATGACAGAATCCAGGTGTGGATACTAAGTGTAAGGTAACTTGTTTATTTCTACATATGGTTTCATTGGAAGAAGACATTTTAGAAGTGTCTTTCAAAGAGAGGTGTCCAAGAAGGCCAACAACATCCTGGCCTGCATTAGGAACAGTGTGGCAAGCAGGATGAGGGAAGTGACCATCTCCCTGTACTCAGCACTGGTGAGGCCACACCTCAAATACTAGCTTCAGTTTTGGGCCCTTCACTGCAAGAAAGACACTGAGGTGCTGCAGCATGCCTGGAGAAAGGCTAGTGAAGGGTCTAGAGCACAAATGATAGGATGAGAGGAAACAGTTTCCTGTTGCACCAGAAAAGATTCTGATTGGGTATTAGGTAAACTTTCTGCATCAGAAAGGTTGCCAAGCATTGGAACAGACTTCCCAGGGAAGGTTTTGAGTCACCATCAAAAGAAGGTGTTTAAAAGACGTGTAGATGTGGTGCAGAGGGGAAACATGGTTTAGTGGTGGACTTGGCCTTGCTGGGTTAACAGTTGGGCTTGGTGATCTTACAGGATTTTTCCATCTTAAATGATTCTGGCCTGTAATGTTAGGATGAGGAGCAATGGTCTGAAATTAAGGAAGAGGAGAATTAGATTGGATGTTAGGAACAAGTTTTTTAGTGTTGAGGGTGGTGGAACACTGCAACAGGTTGCCCAGGGAGGTAGTTGAGGTCCCTGGAGATATTCAAGGTAAAGCTTGACAGGGCAACCTGATCTAGTGAAGGATGTCCCTGCTGACTGCAGGGGGGTTGGACTGGATGACCTTTGGAGGTCCTTTCCAACCCAGACCATTCTGTGACTGTGTGGTTCTATGATTAAGATATGTTTTTCCCTTTTCTGGTTACCAAGTATGCTTCTCAGATAGAAATGCTTTATTCATGTGCATTTTGAAGTCTGAGCAGGACAAAGCCCTGTGTGACTTGTTCTGACCTCGCAGCTGACCTGACTTGAAGCTGAATTGTTCTGCAATTCCATGAAAGGGAAGTCGCTGAGAAATGCAGTTACCTCAGGGTCAAGCAGAAGGAAAATGAATCCTTCGCAATCTGTGAACAACTGCCCATTTGGTAGCCCACTTTTGTCTTGAGTTAGGACTGAATCACAGAATTAACCAGGTTGGAAAAGACCTCCAGGATCATTGAGTCCAACCTATCACCTACCCCTTCTAATTAATTAAACCATGGCACTAAGTGCCTCATCCAGCCTCCCCTTAAACACCTCCAGGGATGGTGACTGCACCGCCTCCCTGGGCAGCCCACTCCAATGAGCAGTCACTCTTTCATGTAGAATTTCTTCCTAACATTGAGCCTAAACCTGCCCTGACTGCACTTGAATAACCAAATTCTGGGTGCTAACAGGCACTCTTCTCAGAAGAAACAATTACATATTAATGTTTTAGAACAGGGAAATGTTGTATCCTCTAGATTTGAGGATGCCTGGTTTTGAACATGGGCTGATTTCTTATCATTTTATTGAAACAGAACTTGCTAACCAAACAAATTTCTTTCTTTTTCCTCAGTGTTTATTTTTCCCAGATCTCATTCCCTTACCAAGAGAATACAGAACAAAATAAGGTTTCAGCTATAATTAATTTCTTATGTTGTACATCTGTATCTTGGGCTATGCTCAATTTGGGACAGCTAACAACATGCAAAAGCACAAAAGCTTATTTCATCTGTCAGACCTACAAAACTGGTAGACCATACTGCTATTGAAATCAGGAAGAGCTTTGTTATCAGTTTGAGCAGCAGCAAAATCAGATCCTCAGTCTATATTTATCTCAAACAAGCATGCACTTTAAAAGTCCTTGCAGACCACAACTGATCCATATTAATTAGCTGACATAAATGTTAGCCCTCAAATACTCCACTGTCCCATTTTTTTTCCTTAACCTGCAGCAGTTTTTGAAGAAAATTCAACTTGACATTGTTTAATAGATTTAAAGTACAAGAATTGAAAGCTATAAAAATGTGGCATAGAATAAGCATATTTAATCCAGGAAGCAAGGAGTGAACATATAGTCTGACAGAATGTTGTTGTTTTTACTACATCTTGTTTAAGAGCTAAAAAGGAAACCTGATAAAACATATTCCTGGCATGGGGATGAACATTACCATTTTGCCTGCTCTCTTTCTGATGTTTCTCAGGCCATAGAGTAATTAGTTCCAAATAAATTTGGTTTTCTTTACTAAATATAATGCTCAATATAATGTATAAATTGTGTCTATAAAGACTTGATTTGATTCCGTTCCATTCGTGTTATGAATTGTTTGAACTGAGAGCAGAGCAGATTTAGACTGGATTTTAGGAACAAGTTCTGCACCATGAGGGTGGTGGAAGACTGGAATAGGTTGTCCAGGGAGGTAGTTGAGGCCCCATCCCTGGAGATAATCAAGGTGAGGCTCAAGAAGGCTCTGAGCAACCTGATCTACTGGAGGATATCCCTGCTGACTACAGAGAAGTTGGACTAGATGACCTCTGAAAGTCCCTTCCAAACCATTCTGTGATTCAGTGTCATACTATCAATGGCACAGGCACAGAAAGATTTGTTGTGGTTGTCATCTATTCATTCTGGTTGTGTTCAGATTTCTGCACTGTCATAATAATTCCTGTCATTATAGCAATTTTATCATTATCTTCACTGCTAAGAAATCCATTCTTGAAAGTCTGTAGAATGTAAAGAATATGTTATCACTAATTCATTGATGAGGAATTTAAAAATACCTTCTACTTCAGAAACATTTCCAGAAGGTAGATGTAAAGGAAAGAAGAAATATTCTACATATATGAAAATAATTTCTTGAAATAGCTGTTCCTCAAGTGTCTTTTATTGATAGTTTCAACCTGATACAAGACTATTACAGATACTGTTTCTGATTCAAAATCATAAACTTGCAGAGCACAGTAAAGTGGCAGAATCCCCTCTCTCCATCTCTGGCCACGCTGCTTTTGATGCAGCCCAGGATGCCATTGGCCTTCTGGTCTGCAAGTGCACACTGCCTGTCCAGCTTCCCATCCACCAGCAGCCCCAAGTCCCTTCCTACAGGGCTGCTTTCTTTCACCTCATTCCCCAGGCTGTATTGATAAAGAGGATTGTTCTGATCCAGATGCCTTTGTTGAACCTCATGAAGTTCACCTGGGCCCACCTCTCCAGCTTGTCCAGGTGCCTCTGGATGCCATGCTGTCCCTCTGGCATATCGACAGCACCACTCAACTTGGTGCTGTCTGCAAACTTGCTGATGGTGCCTCAATCCCACTGTCTAGAGCAGTGATAAAAATTTAAACTCTGCAGGTCCCAGTATGGACCTCTGAAGGTATGGTAGATCCACTCAATGCTGTGCTCTTTGGCCCAATTTTTTACAAGATTGTTCTGATTTTTTTAGAGGATTATTCTGATCCAGATTCCTTTGTTGAACCTCATGAAGTTCCATTGTCTGATTTGATCCTCTCTGGAGTTGCATGTCTTTCCAAATCAATCATTAAAATATTCCAATTAGTCTCACACCAGCACAGAAGGACACCACTTGTCACTGCTCTCCATCTGGACTTCAAGCCATTGAGCACCACCCTCTGGATGCAACCATCCAGCTAATTCCTTATCCACTGAACAGTCCTCCTGTCCAATCCATATCTCTGCAGCTTGGCCAGTAGGATGTTGTAGGGGACCATGGCAAAGGCCTTGCAGAAGTCCACATGGGTGACACTCATAAGTCATCCCTTGTCTACTGATGTAGTCACTCCATCACAGAAGGTCACTAGGCTCATCTGGCAGCATTTGCTCTCAATGAAGCCATGTTGGCTGTCTTGGATCACCTCCCTGGCCTCCATCTGCCTTATCAGGTGTTTCCTTTGAATCCTGTGACATTTTAACCTGCCTATAACACTAGCCCAAGGTGTTGAAGACTGTTAAATTCTCTTGACCAGTTTCTCACATCATGTTCTTGTTTTCCTCTTGAGCCTTAAGTGTTCCTGATATTTCATCTATAATGGCCCAGTCCTAAATCTAGATTCAGAAGGAAAAAAAAGAGAAAGAAAACCAAAAAGGCATGTTTTACATTACCTAGAAGTTGAATTCATTACCTGAATCATTTCAGAACATGCAGATAATATCTTTAGCCAAGCTCAGACCAGCTTGTTCTGCTTACAGAATGCAGGAATCTCAATGTGGCAAGTCACCAGGTGGAACAGTACTACCTTCCAAATTAGCACCAGGGTCTTGTCAGCTCTGAATGTGGCCAAAATTTGCTCAGAGTTGTCGTTTTAGACTTGGGCTAAGATATTTTGAGTATTTGGCTGTCTCTGTGATGAATCCTACTGCCTCCAAAGGTTCCTTCCCATTGCAGAGCATGTCTAGGTGTAAGTATCAGAATTTACTTCTGGTACTGATGAGATATTCTTTCAAACACAGAAAAGCATTTCACTGGGACCCAGGATAAAGCAGAAATGTAGTGATCTTGACTTGAAAATCTGCATAGCCAATACATGGACTTGTAAAAAATCTTGTTTCCTTAACATGGCTGTCAGAACACAAATGCCATTGAGAGAGAAGCTTTCCAGTTGCTATTTACTCATCCAGCTCAGGTGGTGCTGGTTGCTGGCCATTTGTGTGATGATCTGTTAGTGACATGTTTGATCTCAGGCATTGTTACTCCTACAAGGAGGTCTGTCCCTTTGGGGTTTTCAGCTAGCATCAGAGGCATTGTCTGCTGAGGAAAGGTAATATTAATAACATAGCAGGGGATGCTAGACACTGGTGCACAAACCAGATATGGGTCTGTAATTGAAGAGCAGAAACCAAGNCAGCAGATGACAAGACAGTAACAGAACTCCCTGAAAGCATTTTGGGTACTGTCTGAAGCTGTAGCCAGCCCCATGAGTTGGGAGATATTTTGTGAGTAAATACCTAAAGCCTCTTGTAATTCACCATTGCCTTCTGCCATAAGCAGGAAGGAGCTTCCTGAGTCCACCTAGTGGGCAAGTAGTGTATTGACTGCAAGCAGTACATTGACTGCAAGAACCTTCTCTTCCAGTTCAGTTGAGTTCAATTAATGTTACATATTATTGCTAGTTATTTATAGATCATAGAATCATAGAATGGTAAGGTTGGAAGGGACCTCAAGGATCATCCAGTTCCAACCCCCTGCCATAAGCAGGGACACCCTATGTTATTACCTGTATAAAGTTTCCACGACCATGCAAAGAACAGATTATTATTAAAATTAGTGGATTAGTGGTTAGAATATTGAATATTAATAAACAGTATTAATATTTGAAAATCATACCTGGCATCAATTAATTACCCCTCCATAACAGATGGTGGAGGAGATAAGTGTGCCAGTCCTAGTGGATTTCAGGTAGGCTTCCATCATTAGCAAATAATCTTCAGTAATTTTTGTGGGATCTTTTTGGGATGCAATTTATTGTCTCCTCTAGCAAAGCATGGGAAAGAAATAAACTTATTTCTTTTCAGATTAGAATTTAAAATCATTACAATCAAAGGAGGAAATACTGCCACAGGTCTTTCCAAATGATTCTCTGATTAGATGAGTGGGTTTTGGTGGGAGGAAAAAAAATATTATCTATTCAAAATAATCTTCAATCATTTTTGTAAGATCTTGAAATGCAATCGATTGCCTCCTCTGGAAAAGCATGGGAAAGAGATCAAGGTAATTTATTTCAAATTAGGATTTAACATCATTAGAATCAAAGGAAGAAATACTGACACAGATCTTTTCAAGTGATTCTCTAATGAGATGAGTAGAGTTTTTTGGTGACAAAAAAATATCATTTAACCATCAGTGTTTTTTGTGGGATCTTGAAATGCGATTTATTGTCTCCTCTAGAAAAGCTTGGGGAGGAAATAAAGGTAATTTATTTCAGATTAGGATTTAAAATCATTAGAATCAAAGGAGAAACTGCTGCCACAGATCTTCCAAATGATTCTCTGATGAGGTTTTTTGGTGAAGAAAAAAAAAAAAAAGAAACTATCATTAATTTAAAACTGTCCAAGTAGCTTAGATAAATTTGTTTGCAGCTGATCAAGATGAGAAGGAGGAGTGTGTGTACTCTGCATCTTGTAGGGAGTGACTGAAAATTATTGCAGCTGGTGTTAGTGCTGTCAAAAGGAGCTGAAGGTTTGTAATGCAAATGCGAGACAGACAGAGAGCTTTCTGTCATCCCCAGACCAGATGTAAAGTTTTAGTAAGCAAAGTGGAGGAGTGATGGTGAACTTCTCAGAGGCAATCCCTCGTAACATGTGAGAGCATTATGGGCGCCGTGCTGAGAGCACAGAATGTGTCAGAAGCAGGAAGATTAGGTTAAGCTGACATATATACTTAGTAAGATGCTGGTAAGCCTTTAGAAGTCTTTAACATAAATTTGACTACTTCTTTCTTATTCTCATTTAAATATGCATTAATATAAATGTGTCAGGACGATTTGCTATACTGTCCAGCTGACTAGATTATACCTCAGCAGAGGAAAGATGAGTGTTGAGAAGTGATCCCATTATAATTTCACAAGCCTTGTTCACAGGATGTATGCAAAATATTGGGGAATATTTATGAAGGAGTAGAAAAGGTCTTGCATTCACCAGTACATCATATTACATAACCCCTTTTGAATACTGTAGGGAAAAGAAACTGAAATGGGAATATATAAAGGCAGAAGAGAACAGGAATAGAAAGACAGTCTGATAGCACCCTTAAAATGAATATATAATTAGTTTTAAATGTGGCTGTAATCTGTGAATGCTTAGAGCTAAAAGGCTCTTAGGACTAAAGTGTTTATGAAGTTTTAGTGATACCACAGTTTAAAAAAATATTTCTAATATGGGCCAAGCATAGTTCAACTGGCCTGGGGGAAATCTTACTTGGAATGGGACTGTGTTTTCTGTTGAAAGAGAAGCCTTGGTGATTAGACACTGAGCAGTCCCTGCACTGACATAGGAACACCCTGATGCACGTCCATCTGATAAGGTTTAAAGTATTTCATTTTTTAAAATGCTTGATTATCAAGAAATTTCCTACTTTCTCCAAAAGACACACTTTCCAGCACCAGTAGGTACACATCCTGTAGTGGCAACCTAAGAGAAGTGCCAAGATGTTGGTATTCTTTAACACTGAATCACAGAATACATCTGGTTGGAAGAGACCTCAAAGATCATCCAGTCTGCCCCTAGACTCAGCACTGAAGGGTCAACGCTGAACCATGTCCATGTGTGTTAGGTTTAATAACTTTTTAACTAATGCACTTTAACACTAGGATTTATTTTTTTTTTTCAATTTAATGATTTCTTGATGAGTATGTCCTTAACACACTGGGATTCCCTATGAGGACAGCTGGAATCAAAAACTCCAAGCAGCTGCACACAGGCCTACAGAATCTCGTGTGAGTAATTCATAGATTCATGGAATGGTTTAGGTTGGAAGGAACCTTAAAGATCATCCAGTTCCAACCCTGTGCCATGAGCAGGGACACCTCCCACTAGCCCAGATTGCTCAAGGCTTCATCCAGCCTGGCCTTGAACGCCTCCAGGGAAGGGTATTCACAATCTGCCTAGGCAGCCTGTTCCAGTGTCTCACCACCCTCACTGGAAAGAATTTTTTCCTAATATCCAGTCTAAATATGCCCTCCTCAAGCTTAAAGCTATTCCCTCCCTCCCTACCACAACAAGCCAATACAATACAATCATTTGTATTTACTCAGCAGTTGTGGAGAGCTACAGTGTGACAAAAAGCTAAACTGTTGAGTGAGTAACAATGAAGCAGGGACATACCTGATAATTTGGAAGTGTTGGTGCTTCTGAAAGCAAGGTTTACAAGCAATAACTAAGGAAGTTGTTTTGGTGACTAACATTTGTTCACCAAACCAAAATATTTTTCAATCTCATCATGCAATCTGAAATAGGTTGTAAAAACTGAACTCTTGTGTTCTGCCAGACTTTATTAATGTAGGCCAAATGGAAAAGGTGAGAACAGTTGCCAAGCTGAAGGAAGAGGGAAATTGCACTTTAATTTTTTGGTGTTTTTTGTTGAGAAAGCAAAGAATTTGTGAAGTGTAATAGTTGAAGCACGAGAACTACACTGCTGCTGCTGCTCAGAAAAGTTAAATTAGTACTTATGGAAATAAATCAGATTATAATGTGCATAAGCAAATAGGAAATACTGCTGTGATGCATGAGTGTGTTTAAAATTACATTTTGGAAGGGTAAAAATAGCTAAATTTGGTCTTGAGCCACAGACATGGCTTTGCAGTCTTGCTAGTTCTCCCTAAACTATGCAGTCAAGAGAACTTCTGTATCAAATGAGTGGTAATGTGCTGAAATTTTGAACTCTTTCTAGCAGTTTTCAAGGTTGTGCTATTATTGTACCAATTGCAAGTCACTGTATACATACTTTTAGCACAACATCATGGAATTACAGAATGGCTTAGGTTGGAAGGGACCTTAGACATCATCCACTCCAACCTCCCCACCATAGGCAGGGACACCTCTCAATAAGACTCAGCTGCTCAAGACCTCATCCAACCTGGCTTTCACCAGCCCCAAGGAAGAGGCAGCCACAGCCTCCCTAGGCAGCCTATTCCAAAGTCTCACCACCCTTGTACTGAAGAACTTCTTCCTAAAATCCAGTCTAACCCTGCTCTGCCTCAGCTTCAAACCATTCCCCTTTGTCCTGTTGCTTGACACTATTATGGAAAGTCCCTCTGCAGCCTTCCTCTAGCATCCCTTCAGTTATGGGAAGGCAGCTCTAAGGCTCCCCCAGAGTATTCTCCTCTCTAGGCTGCACAACCCCAGCTCCCTCAGGCTGTCCTTATAGCAAAGGTGCTCCAGCCCTTCAGTCATCTTTGTGGCCTTCCTCTGAATGCACTTCAACAGCTTCTGTGTCCTTCTTACGCTGAGGCCACCAGAACTGGATGCAGTATCTGAGGTGGGGTCTCACAAGAGCAAAGGGTCAGAATCCCCTCCCTTCCCCTACTGGCAACACTCCACATCTCACATAGAAGTGAGAATTTTTGCCTGCTGTCAACAACATGGAAAAATTGTCTTACTAGTAGTGTTGCCTCTTGACTCAGTGTGCATAGGAAAGTGTTTTATGCCTGTGAGGCAGCTTAAAATATATCAGACCCTACTGTAGGGCTGTGGCCTTCTCTTATTTTGGATGGGACATTTATATTTTAAGAACACAGATACTGGATTCAACCACTCAGTGCCAAGGCCAGAGAGTAAAGTTAGAACTCATCCTTACTCAAAGTAGACAGTCTGTGGCATCTAAAGGTTATGTTTTGTGCAGTCATACCTAAAAATTTTGGCCAAGTCTTTAAATGGGGACAAATTCTTTAATTGTTTGACCCAAGATTGATCTAGAACAGACACCTTTTATCCTTGATACACACCACAGGCAATATGTTGGTAAGGTTATCTTAAAGCTACAACTTTTGATTTCTTTCAGAATCTCTGCCACTGAAATCTAGCATAAATGTATAACTTACTTTATGCCATCAAGCTGTGTTTTCCCATGATCTTGAGGCTCTCCTGATCTCTTAACCAACCAAATTATTTGTATTGACTTTTTAATTTTCCCATTGAACATCTCCATGTAGTGACTCTTAGGGAGGAGTGGACCTGCCAGAAAACAGACTGCATGAAGTACAAATATCATAGCAAAACGTCAGCATTAATTTTGAGAAACTTTCTTTAGTGCTGTATTGACAGAGAACAACTATAAAAACATCTTAAAACAATGACATCAGGCACCCAATCGTTGCCAAATTTGGATCATCTGGTGTTTAATATGTGAGGCATATCTGATTTGTCTATCCAGAAACCATTTGTGACTAGCTTAGTTTTTAAGGACACATCACAGATTAAGGTTTACAATTACAGAGGAAGTTTCTTCTCTCAGACTGTTTCAACATGCCAACATTTTGGCACCAATACTGCAATGCTAAATCAATAAAAATTGAAAGAACTTAGATTCCTAGAACCCTCTGCATCATTTGTACAGATCCCTCTCTATATGAAGTCTTTATTTATAAGCCAAACCTACAACACAATCATGGTGTTTAAACAAGTGAAGTTACAGCTGAATTAGGGAGTCTACTAATCTTAAAATAATTGTAGGTAGAAGTGAATTGGAGATAACATCATATCTGCTGCCCTCATTATTATACCTTTGCTATGAGGACAGGCTGAGGAAGCTGGGGGTGTTCAGCCTGAAGAAGAGAAGGCTCTGAGGAGACCTAGTAGCAGCCTGCCAGTGCCTGAAGTGGGCTGCAAAGGCTTGCAGGGACAGGAAAAGTGGCAATGGTTTGGAATGAGAGGAGAGGAGATTTAGATTGGGTGTTAGGAACAAGTTCTTTACTAGGAGAGTGCTGGAACACTGGAACAGGTTCCCCAAGGAAGTAGTTGATGCCCTATCCCTGGAGATCTTCAAGGTCAGGCTAGACAAGGCTCTGAGCAACCTGGCCTAGTGGAGGATGACTTTGCTTGCTTCAGGAGAGTTGGACTGAAAGGTCCAACTTTGGAGGTCTCTTCCAGCCCAAACTATTCTATGATTCTATTGTTACTGAATCTAGATTCTAGCATTTAGGATTATTGCCTGAAGCAGATTACTGCATTAGATGGACCTTTGCCATGATGAGCTTATCTTTTGTATCTCCTCTTCTTTAGTACTAAAATGTTTGCCATCAGCTCTTTGTCTAGCAGATCTTAGAAACAGTTCAGTGAAAGAATTGTTCCTGTGTGATCTGGTATAGGTGATCCTACTTCTGCAGGGAGTTGGACTGGATGAGCTTCTGAGGTCCCTTCCAGCCCCTGACATTCTGTAATTCTGTGAAAGAGGGAATTTTGCAAGGCAGAAGTGTGGACAATGCAACATGTCCAACTGTAACACTGTAGTGGTGGCAGCAAGGTCAGTGAGTAGGTGGATATCTTGTTTCTGGGGATGTTCCTGGCTTGGTTCTGTGTCTGCTGTCTTATCAAATGGATGGTCCCCAGGATCATCATCATCATCATCTACCATTGCCTAGCTGACCCTTATCAGTCATTCTGTGGCATAACCTCTGCACTAAGTACCAATTCAGTCTTTTCTGATAGCTTTTCCTAGCCCTCTTTGAAAGTGTTGCTGACTGACAGCAGCAACTCTTCTCACCTACTTTTTATCCACAGACATCAAAGGTTTTTATCACTGCTAATATCAATAGCCTGGCAAATGGGTATTGTATCTACCAACTGCCAAGCTACGAGTTTGACAATGAACCTAAATAAACTGTGACTGCCAACTTCCTTTCTCCTTGAACTGTTAAATGAGAATTCACATGGGAAGTTAAGTATTTGAGACTAGAAGTTTTCCTGCCCTGGCAATACATGTAAGAAGCTGAGAAATCTTTATTCTCATGGTGCTTTTTTCTTCTCCAGTTTCCTAAAGCTATGGATGCATCCCCAGGCATTCTGCTGAGCCCACTACCCAGAAACTGCCCTCTCAACTGCAGTTCTGATACTGAAATCTCCCCATTGCTTGGTCTTCACACTCAGAGTATTAATGGGCATCACTCTTGGATAGAAAAGGGCAGGTGTTGGAGCCAAGCACTAACTGATAGCCAAAACCATCAATAAATTTACCTCCAAGCCTTCCACTTCCTCTCCAGATTCCCCTCCAGTTCTCTCCTCTCCATTCTCTCAAAGTTAATTTCTTTCCACAATAAAGGAATTTCACCATTTTTCAGCTGTAGACAGCACTGATTTGGTCAGATGCATTGGCTCTCAGAAGTCAGGCTTGGCTTTTCTCCTTGGGACTTTTCACAGATATAAGCAGCTGCTGCAAATCTAAATTCTAACAGCAAAGTAAATTCTTCCAGTATCAGCCCTGTGGAAATGCTCTGTCCTGCAAGCAGTAGGGCATGATCTCTTCCCTGTCTAGATATATCTGTTCAATAGATCAGATATCAAATTCAGCTGTCAGCACTATCTCAACAATGCATCACAGAATGACAAAATTTTATGGCTTGGAAGGCACCTCCAGAGATCATCCAGTCCAACCCCCCTGCCAAGGCAGGATTCCCTAGGGTAGTTCACACAGGAATGCGTCCAGGCAGCTTTGCAAAGTCTCCAGAGAAGGAGGCTGCTCTGGGCAGCCTGCTCCAGGGCTCTGGCACCCTCACTGCTGAGAAGTTTCTTCTCATGCTGAGGTGAAATCTTCTCTGTTCCAGTTTGTAGCTGTTGTTCCTTGTCTTATTGCTGCAGACCACCAAAAAGAGATTGGCCGCAGCCACTTGACACCCACCCCTCAGATATTTGTGCATGGATAAGGTCTTCTCTCACCCTTCTCTCCAGACTAAACAGCCCCAGGGCTCTCAGTCTCTCTTCATAGAGGAGATGCTCAAGTCCCCCAGTCATCCTTGTGGCTCTCCACTGCACTCTTTCCAGCAGGTCCCTGTCTCTCCTGAACTCAGGAGCCCAAAATTGGACACAGTCTTCCAGGTGTGGTCTCACTAGGGCAGAGTAGAGTGGGAGAAGAACCTCCCTACACCTGCTGGACAATGCACCTGAGCAGTCTGAGGTTATCCAAAACATTTGGCCATTTGCCTGGGGACAGATAAATCTCTTCTGAAGTCATGGATTCCTTCTTTATAAAGATGTGAGGCTAAAAAAGAGATGGAAATCGTGCCTTGATCCAAACCACAAGTGCAGAAGAGAATGATGAGGGTAGAGTTTGGATCTTTTGCCTGTATGGATAGTAGAAGCCAGAGAGGCTACCTTCCTGTAATCCAAGGATAGCATGGACACAAGGATTACTTACTCCTCAGAGTCAAAGCTATGGAAATGTCTTTTTACACTGCTGACAATTTTGTTTTCTTCTGCCCTTGCCATTTCTCTGTAGTCTAAGATACCTTTTTTTCAGACATTGGAAGGAGAATCAGAGAATGGCCTAGGTTGGAAGGGACTTTAGAGATTATCTATCCCAAACTCCCTGCCATGGGCAGGGATGGTCTCAACGGGACTCAGATGCTCCAGGCCTCATCCAACCTGACCTCAGACACCCCCAGGGAGGAGGCATTCACAGCCTCCCTGGGCAGCCCATTCCAAAGTCACAGAATCGCAGAATTAACCAGGATGGAAAAGACCTCTAGGGTCATTGAGTCCAACCTATCACCTAATCCTTCTAATTAACTAAACCATGGCACTAAGTGCCTCATCCAGTCTCCTTTTAAACAACTCTAGGCACGGTGACTCCACCACCTCCCCAGGCAGCTCATTCCAATGCCAATTGCCTTTCAGTGAAGAACTTCCTCCTAACATCCAGCATAAACCTGCCCTGGAGCAGCTTGAAACTGTGTCCTCTTGTTCTGTCACTGGTTTCCTGGGAGAAGAGACCAACCCCCACCTGGCTACAACCTCCTTTCAGGTAGCTGTAGAGAGCAGTAAGGTCTGCTCTGAGCCTCCTCTTCGCCAGTCTGAACACCCCCAGCTCCCTCAGCCACTCCTCACAGGGCTGTGCTCCAGCCCCCTCATCAGCCTTGCTGCCCTTCTCTGGACATGTTCAAGCACCTCAACATCTTTCTTGAATTGAGGTGCCCAGAACTGGACACAGTACTCAAGGTGTGGCCTAACCAGTGCTGAGTACAGGGAGAGAAGGACTTCCTTGGTCCTGCACACTGCTGGCTCATGTTCAGTTGGCTGTCAACCAGCACCCCCAGGTCCCTCTCTGCCTGGCTGCTCTCCAGCCACTCTGTCCCCAGCCTGTAGCACTGCATGGAGTTGTTGTAGGCAAAGTGCAGAACCCAGCACCCTCATACTGAAGAACCTCCTCCTAAGATCCAGTCTTCATGCTTGTAGCACAGAAGGATTAAGGGACTTGGTAGCTTGACATAGGATGGCAAAATCATAAAGCTTTATTTTCCTGAAGTTCAGAGCTGCAGTTAGGGCTGCTCATCAGCTTTCCAAACGAGGTGCTGCTCAGAGGCAGGCAGCACAATAGTAAGAATAGGTAAGTAGAGCCCTGCAGAACAGTTCATTGAAGTGTCTGCCTTGTTCCAGAAAGGAGTCTGAGATCAAATCTAGTTTGAGATTGCTCTTCTACTGGGCATAACTTTGTCATTTTAGAATTGTCCAGGGATCTTGTCATTTCCAGACTTTCATGAAGAGCATGACTAATTGAAGCCAGCCTAAGGCATTTTCTGCAGTTACATACATGAAGCTAAATACATCCTAATTTAGCTGATTATTTTGTCTTTGCATTAACTACATAGAATGTGCCTTGAATTATTTTGTTTAATACCACATAGCATAACTTACCTGCTATGATTTAATCAAGTAGTTGGGTCAGTCAAAGTATAATAGCAACAGAAATAATAATAATTTTTTAAAAATCTAAAGCTAGAAATCCTGATTAATTTTACTTTTCTGTGTTTCCTTTTCTTGTGGTTGTTTTTAGCTGTGCTATTATGCAAGCCATTGAATCCACTCTCTCTGTCTATGGCCACATTTCTTTTAATGCAGCCCAGGATGCCATTTGCCTTCTGGGCTGCAAGCTCACACTGTTGGTTTATGTCCAGCTCCTCCTCTGCCAGCACCCCCAAGTCTTTTTCTGCAGGGCTGCTCTCAGTTTCATCATCAGCCAGCCTGGACTGATATCTAGGACTGTCCTAAGTGCAGAACCTTATACTTTGCCTTGTTGAGCCTCCTGAGATTCTCAGCTCACTTCTCTGTCCCGTCCAGATCCCTCTGGATGCCACCCTGTCCTTCAGACTTATCAACCATACCACTCAGCTTGGTATCATCTGCAGATTTGCTGAGGGTGCAGCACTCATTCTGGCTGTGGATATCATTGATGAAGATATTGAACAGCACTGGTCCCAACACAGACCCTTGAGGGACACCACTTGTCACCTACCTCCATCTAGACATCAGGTTTATAGATACAGATATATATATATAGGTGCACATGAATCTCCTCTGGCTCCTCTCTGCCAAGAAAATATTCCTCTTGCCAATCAAATGACTCTAATATCATCTTAGCATTGAGAGAACTTTCTGAAGTATAGAAGTCTTTTCTGTCATGGTGTTTAACTGTGGTTTGCAGGTAGGCAAATACAAGCCCTTTGTGGTTGTATTTACCTTAAGCATGAACCTTTTCTTTTTACCTTTGTGTGATGAACTGCTTCACGTTTTGTGGGCCTTTCATGAGCTCATTATTTGGGTAAGCAGGCTGCTGATTCTTCTTGAAGGTTAATCAATTTCAGATTTTCTAAACTGAGGTTCAGTCTCAGTGATTCTAGGGCCCTTGTTTTAGTTTCTAGTGTTATGAAGTCCATCTCAAAGGTGTTGGGCTGCAGTTTTCATCAGAAATGTTATTTGCTTCTGATTGCAGCTCTGCAAACTCACCTTGATTTCTTTGCAGTTTGCACTGCCCAGCATTTGAAGTGTTCTGTCTACTTATACAAGAGAAGTGACACTGGAAATAGCTACAATATACCAGAAATCTCCTTTGGAGAGACTCTTTCAAGTAATGGAAAACAAAATTTGGCCCTGTACTGCTCATCTTGTACTTTACAGATTTTTCTCTTCTATTATTCTGCCACCCACTGCCTCACAGGACAATAACTGGAGATGCATTTTATTTTTTTCTTACAATGGCAAATAATGAAACAACTCTGCTTGATTTTGGTGTCATTGCAAGACTGGAAATTGGGGACAAGCACTTTTCTTTTGATCTGAAATGATCAGATTCAATGTTAGAGCTCTTCATACAGTTCTCATCCCCCAAACTGGTCCCCTTCACTAACAAGAAAAGCAAAAAGCAGACTCGCAGAGACGCTGTAATCCTTAGCCAATGTTTTGTCAAACAGCTGCTGTGTTCCTGCAGCAATCCTCATTCGTTTCACCAGCGCTGTTAAATTTGCTAAGTGACAATTCCTTTCGTAGCTCAGTTGAGAAACACCTTTTGACCAGATATAAATCTTTATCTGCTCCTAAAGGCTAAATGTTTCTGGAATTAATGGCATTAACTTCATGATTCTGTTTCATGATATTAAAGCTCCTATGGGTATTTTTAATCCAGTGTTTAAGGTAACTTTCTTGATCAACCCCCAAGCTTCATCCTATAATTGTGAACTGGATTTGACTAGTTCACTAGGTTGATTTAAAGCTGTTTGACTGTTATTGCTTGCCTTCTTTATGGATCACAGAGTTTACATTAGAGAAAACTCTATAAAAAAGAGTCAAGTAATGAACAAGAAAGGAATAGAATTTATCTAAAATTTGCTAAAACCTTTTATTGTCCCTAAAAGCATAACCATGACCTTCTGCAGAAGTGGGTAGAAGTTGTGGCCACGGGGAAGCTTTCACACAGATTTCATGGCAAGATTGAAGCTAAAGTGAAAGGCCAGATAGTTTACAGCCATTCTGCAGGCTGTGGGCTGAAAAAAAAAAATTACAGCTACTGGAGCAAGTTCAAACTGTTAGCAATTAAAGAAAGGCTGTCATCTTGCTCAGTGTTCTGTCCACACAGAGCTTGTTGGAAATTCATGAAATGCAGCATTAGTGACATTTCCAGGGTAATACACAACTTCCTGTAGCAAAGAATTACCTGTAAGTAGTGATTTCACCATTCTGACTTTCTTAATAAGCATGTTAACTGCCTTGTAGGCTTCCACTTTCATTTCTCAACTCTTTCTTAACAGTTGTGTTCAATAGCTGCCACTATTACCAACTCTAAAGCTAGAATTTGGGTTTTTTCCCCCCCTATACATTCTCACTAAGCAAAAGAAGGTTCTAAAATTCCCAGTTAAGTTTTACATTTTGTGCCTTCTTCAGGGAATTTAGGAAGCAGTGGTTTTAGTGATAAATACAGAGATGCATGTAGAATCATAGAATAGTTTAGGTTGGAAAGGACCTCAAAGATCATCTAGTTCTAATCCCTTGCCACCCTTAGTTGTAGCACTTTTTATCTTTTGATCTGAGGAGACCTTAGAAATTATTTTAGCATCATCACCTGAATTTTCATGAGAAGGAATCTGGACACAAGAGAAGGAGGCAGTGACTTGTTCAGATTTTCTCAGAAAGCCTGTGACAGAAACTGAACCTTTTGTCTCCTGAATTCTAGCCAAATATTTTCCTCCAGCCTACTCTCCTTCTGCGCAGGAGTGTAGATTCCAAAATGCCAGCAGACATAAAAAGCAGATGAAGTAAACAGGTGTAAATGAACACACACACACACTTGATGAAATCCAAGCTCCACTTCAGTCTGTGGCAAAACTCCCTTCAGCTTTAATGCAGTCAACATTTTCATCAGGTCAGACCACCTCCTAAAGGCAGTAGTGCCATATTTACACTAAAGGGTCTTTCACATCTAATCTCTCAACCTTTTTTCCTCTATCCAGTTTGAGATGCCATAAATTGGCTTAAACTTGGTTGATAATTTCCTGACAGCTTATATTTTTTAGCCAGACCTTAACACCTTTCTTTGAATTCTTTTTTTCCCCCTGCTTTAAATGAAAGAAATATGTGCTGATTGTTCTGAAATGTACTAAGCTTGGGCTTTATCATCATCATTTGGACAAATCTGTTTTCTTGGCTGGGTTCCTTTGTCTTGTCATTTCATAGGTAGTATTTTATCTCTGTTGGTAGCCAATTTCAGGCTTAGAGATACAAATCAACGAAATATATTTTCCTTTATGTTGCGTACACAGAGTAGGATGAAGAACAACTTGCTATTGGAATTTGGCAGTGTGATTTGTATTTAGAAAATGCATGTTTGCCATGAAAAACTACCCAGAGCTTTAAAGGTTGGCACCCAGGTAATTTTGCTAATACCTGCTAATAATTAGTAAACTAATTTATAAATTAGCAATAAAAAGTTTAGATAAGGAACATAGAATCACAGAATGGTTTGGATTGGAAGAGACCTCCAAAAGTCATCCTGTCCAATCCCCCTGCAGGCAGCAGGAACGTCCTCCACTACATCAGGTTGCTCAGAGCCTTGTCTAGCCTGACCTTGAAGATCTCCAGGGATGGGACCTCAACTACCTCCCTGGGCAACCTGTACCAATGTTCTACCACCTTCATGGTACAGAACTTGTTCCTAAAATCCAATCTAAATTTGCTTTTCTCTCATTTGAAGCAATTGTCTCTTGTCCTATCGCTGCAGACCTTTGCAACCAGTCCCTCTGCAGCCTTCATGCAGCCCCTTCAGGTACTGACAGGCTGCTATCAGGTCTGTCTGGAGCCTTCTCTCCTCCAGGCTGACCAACTCAACTCCCTCAGCCTGTCCTTGCAGCAGAGGTGTTTCAGCCCTTTGATCATTTTTGTTGCCCTTCTCTGGACCTGCTCCTTATGCTGAGGGCTCCTGGTTGGGTCCTAACAGTTAAGTTTGGTGTAGAGGCTCTGGCTATTCACTATCCCTAGTCTGATTTTTTTTTTTTTTTTATGTTGGTTGGTTGGTTGATTGGTTTTAAATGATTATACAGAGATTTTTCTCTCCTTCACATGCTAGTCTGTTGCAATGAAATAAGAAAGCAGTGAGACAAAAGACAAGGAAGCAAGTTGGTGGCAAAATGAAATAATTTGTAATGAATGGGAAGAAATTAGTCTCATAGTAATCAGTGTCTTTAAAGAAGCCTAAGAAAGAAAGTACTTTTATTTGTGTGATGTGGAGCTGCTGGACTGGGTCCACAGGAAGGCCACAAAGATGATCAGAGGGCTGGAGAACCTTCTCAATGCTGACAGGCTGAGAGAGTTGGGGATGTTCAGCCTGGAGAAGGGAAGGCTCCAGGGAGACCTTAGAGCAGCCTTCCAGTACCTGAAGAGGGCTGCAAGAAAGCCAGGAAGGGACTTTTTCAAGGGCTTGTTGTGGTAGGAAGAGAGGAAATAGCTTTAAGCTTGAGGAGGGGAAACTCAGACTGGAGATAAGGAAGAAATTCTTTCCAGTGAGGGTGGTGAGACACTGGAAGAGGTTGCCCAGGGAGGTTGTGAATGCCCCCTACCTGGAGATCTTCAGGGCCAGGCTGGATGAGGCCTTGAGCAACCTGGGCTAGTGGGAGGTGTCCCTGGCCATGGCAAGGGGATTGGAACTGGATGGTCTTTAAGGTTCCTTCTAACTTAAGGCATTCTATGAATCTATGAACACCTGTGGTCCCCTATAAATTCTGAATGGAATCAAGTCAGAAGGAAAGCAGTAATTGTGAGCAGTGTGCACTGTGCCATTCATTTCAATGGACAGAGCAGTTTGGTAGATCTCTGCTAAAGCTTCAAGCTGTCAGCCCTACTAACTGCTCTGTGTCTGAGACACTGGCACAGATTGCCCAGGGAGGTTGTGGCTGCTCCCTCCCTGGAGGTGTTCAAGGCCAGGTTGGACGAGGCCTTGAGTAACTTGTGCTAGTGGGAGGTGTCCCTGCCTATGGCAGGGGGTTGGAACTAGATGATCCTTGAGGTCCCTTCCAACCTTACCATTCTATGATTCTTTTACAGCAAAACTCAGCCAGTAACTCCATCATGCATCTCAAACAGATTTAGTGTTCATCTAGCTGCCACATTGCCCAGCCATTCTCTGACTGCTTGACAAAATTATATATAAGTAAACAAATACCCAAGCCCTGAAAATCTGGTGGTAGTACAAATGACATTAATTTTCCACTTGGTGCTCTTTTTTTATACCTGATTACATTCTTTATTTTGTAAGGGAGAATAATGTTTCGTTAAGAGGCTGCAGAATTCCAGGCTTAAGAAACATATCACATCTTGAGTTGAAGTTGCCAATACAATTATTTGGAACTATTTAATTGAACACTTAAATAAAAAAATATAGTAATTCAGTCTAATCACTTTTAGCACATGAGTTATATTCAGCTTGTAAACTCCTCATTATTCATACAGAGGGGGATGTGCCCAGTGATTAAGACCCCAAGGATTTGGTTGATAGAATAATCTGCATTTCTAAAGCAAGGAGGAAAAAAATAAGCAGTAGGGTATTTAATTCTTTAAAACAAAAGTTGTGATGTGTGTCAAAGCACAGTCTGAAAAGCAGTATCTCAACTTGCTTGTCCATTGGCTGGCTCACTCCTATATCTGGAATGTACAGTCTTGATCTAATAATTGCTAATTATGCAGTTGTTTATCAGCTCATTTGAAACGTCCTGGAATTCAGTCTAGCTCAGCAAATTGCTGTGCTTAAGGCATTTTTACATTCTAGGAAATTATAATATCCCCCAGAAGGCAAAGAATTAATAATAAAAATCCTCTTTTGTAAAAGATTATCATTGCAGAGCAAATGGAGCAGATCTTCCCTATCTTCCTGCATTTAATATTCTCATTTTTTTCTATGCAAGTTTGATGGAAAGACTGTGTGGGGATCACTGTTTTATTAACTTGTTAAGAGACAAATTTACTGGAGCAGTGCAGCATATTGATTCCAGTGCCTGCTGTATGGAAAAGCAGCAATGCTAATGGATGACTTCTAGACATTTCCATATGGAAGCCAGCTCACTCTTTACATGTTTTGTGATCTTCATTTATCTGTTTAGGCTGGCATTAAGGAATTCATGATTCAAATTACAGGGATGCTTTTTTTGTTTATTACTCAGAAGGTCTTCTTGCCTTCCACAGAATCACAGAATGGTCTGAGTTAGAAGGGATCTCCAAAGGTCATCCAATCCAACCTCCCTGCAGTCAGTCAGCAGGGACATCCTCCACTAGATCAGGTTACCCATCAAGCCTGACCTTGAATATCTCCAGGGATGGGGCTTCAACCACCTCCCTGGGCAACCTGTTCCAGTGTTCCACCACCCTGATGGTGCAGAACTTGTTCCTAACATCCAATCTAAATCTTCTCTCATTCCAAACCATTGTCCCTCGTCCTGTCATTGCAGGCCTTTGCAAACAGTCCCTCTGCAGCCTTCATGTAGTCCCCTTCAGGTACTGGCAGGCTGCTACTAGGTATCCCCTGAGCTTTCTCTTCTCCAGGCTGAACCGCCCCAGCTCCCTCAGCCTGTCCTCATAGAAGTGCTCCAACTCCCTGACCATTCCAAAAGGTTTCTTCCTAGTATGCCCACACTTATTGAATCCCTTGTGAAGGATCACAGAAGCAAATCCACACTTTGTCTCATTCTGTTGGAAACAATATTCTGGCTGGTAGAGTTCAGAAACTAGAACAATACATGTAGCACATTTTTGATCAGCTATTCAACTAATCAAGCATGCAACCATCTCTGGAACTGGGGAGCTTAATATAGTTCATAAAATCCATCATACAATACAGATGGCTTGATCTAATTATCTTTGTAGTTGCAAACATACAAAGGTAAATATTTTACCTAAGATATTTAATGAGGAGTAAGGCAGCTGTCAAAATATTGACTTGCTATCCTCTAGGTACTTTTCCTGAAGTTTCTGAAGTCTGTAAGCCTCCTAGCCTTAGAAATTGAAATGTTTTACTTCTACGAGGTAGATGTGATGCCTTCTTTGCTGTTAAAAGTCTCAACATAAAGGGTTTCTGTGATCCATTTTGAGTAGAAATGGTTTACTGCACTAGGTGATAAGGAAACTGTACCACAGCTAGTGGAAGTTTCTATCCTAAATTGCAAAAGTAGATAGTTACTCCAGAAATAGAAGTAAATGTAGCATTTCCGTGTCTATGAAATGTACTTCTCACATAAATTTAGATCAATATTGATTAATGTAATGTACATTATCAGCAAAAGGGGTTTTGAAGTAGCAGATTTGTTTGTTCTTGTAGATATACAGTGACCTAGTTCGCAGATGTGGACACAACTGTGTCTGTGAAAGAATGTAAAGTGGGTCTGTACTGTAAAACAGAGTCTTAAAGGGTCCTATTGAGGGATGCATTGAATCAGCATAGATTTATAGAGTCACAGAATGGCTTATGTTGGAAGGGACCTTAAAGATCCTCCAGTTATAACCCCTTGCTGCAGGCAGGGACACCTTCCACTACATCAAGTTGCTCTAGACCTCATCCAAACTTCCCTTGAACACCTCCATGGAGGGAGCATTCATTACCTCCCTGGGCAACCTGTTCTAGTGTCTCACCACCCTCAATGTAAAAAATTTCTTACTAATATCCACTCTAAATCTCCCCTCCTCAAGCTTCAAGCCATTGCCTCTAATCCTCCCACTCCCAGCCCTTGTCAAAAGTCCCTCCCCAGCATTCTTGTAGTCCCCTTCAGGTACTGAAAGGCTGCTCTAAAGTTGCCCCAGAGCCTTCTCTTCTTCCAGGCTGAACAGCCCAACTTAAGCTCTCAGATATACTAAGACAGTAACAATTATTCAACAGGTGATCTTAAAGCACTGCCAAGTGGAAAAAAAAAAAAAGTCTTTTATCTATTCTAAAAACTGCAAGCATGAAATGGAGAGATTGATATTTCAATCACTTCAACAAGGTCCTGCACATANGGCAGGAGGTTGGAACTAGATGATCCTTGAGGTCCCTTCCAACCTTAGTATTCTATGATTCTATTCTGTATTTATGAAGCATGACAAATTGTAGTTGCCTAGAGACACAAAGGTCCTGCCTAAGACTCAAAGAGATGTGTCTTTAGAGCACTGGGGACTTCTGCAAAATTACATAAAACATAAAGCTAAATAAAACATAGCAACAAGTTGTTGAAACCAAAATAAGTTTCCCAAAGACTTCCAGCAACTCTGTGGAAGAGCTGGGAGTGGCATTCCTGTCCCCTGGTTCTTTATGCCACCACTCATCAACCCATTGCCTGACAAGGGAAATCATTGTTGGTTTCTCCATATCAACATTAAAATAACAGTTAGGGAGAATTAGATACTGAGAGGTGCTTCATTTGAGGAAGACTAATGAGATGAGCTGTATGCAAGTGAGTCAGTAGCACTTTGTGACACATTCAGAACTTGATGACTGAATTACAGCTTTAGTAATCATCAGTTCCACTTCTCTGTCATTTCTTTATTTAATATATTGCATGGAAGAGACTTATCATACAAGTTTTATAAGCTTGCAATAAAAATATAACAACTCTTGTATTATATTATTTAAGTTGTAAACCATTGTAAAAAAAAAAAAAAGCAGGAAAAGTTATATCAGCAAGGAGTCAGGAAAAATTATGATGCTGGAGTATAAAATGTATTGTGCTGATTACTGCAGAGGTTTTGCCTGGTTTAGCATATTGTAAATCTTTGGGTAGCCTTCAGAATGAAACTCCAGGTAGATTTTGCCACGGGGTTGTAGCAAGTAGTTGAAGAAAAAGGAAACAAAAATCAGATTAAAAAGAAAAATAAGATAAAAAGAAATGGGTGAAAATGTGACAGCAACCAACAACAACAACAAAAAAAAATCACTTAAAAGGTCAAAGTAGAAGGAGTAGTGGCAAAGTGAAGGATCAAGGAGTTTGAAACTTCCAGATTTCCCAAGACAAAGCTGGAATTCTGGCAGAATAAATAACCAACTGTTCTATTTTCAACAAGTTGATGAATTATTTTAATCTTTTGTGCTAGGCTGGACTGAAGAGACATGTGCCAATAACTTTGAGTCTGGCAAGATTTCTCTTAGTAGCATTTCCAAGTCCTAGATTTACCTAAATGTAGTTGCTTAAATTAGAAATAGAAACATTTGCAAGAGGACACAAATGTATTTAGCCTGAGGTTCTGCCCATCCGTGATACAATCCAGACGTCTTTCCTTTCTTTCTTGGTATGCTGGATTAGATTATGAGGGCCATAAATAATAACAATGATCCTTTAGCATCTTCATAGAATCATGCAATAGTTTGTGTTGGAAGGGACTTCCAAAGGTCATCTTAATCTGGAGAGGAGAAGACTGAGATAGGATTTAATAAATGTCTATAAACACCTGAGGGCTGGGGGTCAGGAAGGAAGGGACAGGGACAGCCTCTGCTCACTTGTGCCCTGGGACAGGACAAGGGGCAATGGATGGAAACTACACCACAGCAAGTTCCACCTCAACATGAGGAAGATTTTTTTTACTGTAAGGGTCCCAGAGCACTGGAACAGCCTCCCCAGAGAGGTTGTGGAGTCTCCGCTGGAGCCTTTCCAGCCCCGTCTGGATGTGTTCCTGTGTGACCTGTGCTAGATTCTATGGTCCTGCTCTGGCAGGGGGGTTGGACTCCAAGATCTCCAGCCTTAACATCCTGTGATCCTGTGATTTAGTCCAACCCCCTGAAGTAACAGCCTCCACCAGATCAGGTTGCCCACAGCCTTTTGAGCCTGACCTTGAATATCTCCAGGGATGGGACCTCAACTGCCTTCTTGGGTAACCTGTTCCAGTCTTCCACCACCCTCCTGGTAAAGAACTTGTTCCTAACATCCAATTTTAATCTGCCTTTCTCTCATTCCAAACCATTGCCTCTCGTCCTGTCACTGCAGGTCTCTGGAAACAGTCACTCTGCAGCCTTCTTGTAGCCCCTTCATGTACTGGCAGGCTGCTATTAGGTCTCCCCAGAGTCTTCTTTTCTCCAGGCTGACCAACTCCAGCTCCCTCAGCCTGTCCTTATAGCAGAGGTGTTCATGTTTCATCTCCTTCTCTTACCGCAATTTTTAGGGCTTTACTGACCCTAAGTGTTCTTATGGTAGGTTGTAAATGAGTTTTTGTTTCCCTGCAAAGTGATTCGGCCAAAATTCAACCAGGCTGAGTGTGTTGTGTTGCCTTCCTTTCTACTTTGCACTTTCTTACTTTCTGCAAAAAAAACGAGGTGCTGGCCTGATTCTAATCACTCTTTCTACCACTGTTGTAATCTAAAAACTACCTCTAAAGTGAAGCTTTTCAAAACAAAGCCTACTCATTCAGCTAATGTAGCATAGAAAATGCTGATCAGAGNTGAGACACTGGAACAGGTTGCCCAGGCAGGTTGTGGCTGCTCCCTCCCTGGAGGTGTTCAAGGCCAGGTTGGAGGAGGCCTTGAGTGACCTGTACTAGTGGGAGGTGTCCCTGCCTATGGCAGGGGGTTGGAACTAGATGATCCTTGAGGTCCCTTCCAACCTTACCATTCTATGATGTTGCAGGAGAGGAGTGGCCCTCTGTGAATAGCAGCTGATGGCTTTCTGTAGCCTGTCCTTAGGACACAGCAACCAACAAGTGCAGCAGGTATGACAAGTTAAGGCCTGTGGCACAGAGTATCAGTGCTGACCAAAGAGAGGGCTCTGTGAGCATCTTTAAACACTTTGCTTTAACACTGACATCTCTCCCCGACCGATTTATTTCCCTCTAGCAGTACTGCTGCATCGTTAAAAGCAGATCTCATCCCGCAGATCACATCTTCCAAACAGGAGGAGGCAGAAGGATAAATCGAAAGCATGTTTCACTGTGCCTTATAGGCTGGCCTTCTGTTTGTGGAAAGGAGAAAGGTCACCCTTCCATCACTCAGACTTTATGTTTCTTAGAAGTGGTTAAAGCATCACATCCATTTTCCTTCAGAGCAGTTTCAATTTCATTAATCCAGCATCCCTTTGAGCTAACAGAGGTTTTGGTGGAGATGTGGCTTAAGGCTCCAGAGGTAGAAATTCCTGTTGAAAGAGTCAGTATTAAGCAGAGAAACTGTTGGAGCTGCTGATTGACTCAGCTGGGGGTGCTGGCCCACCTGAGGGGAACCTGGAAGCCCCAAGCAACAGTTAAGATCCAGGCAGCTTTTCCATTCACTGCTGGGCAATGCTGTGTACTTTACCTGTCACCCATGTGGCTGTAAATCATGAGAGGTATAAGAGTTACCAAAAGCAGTGCAGTCTGTAGAATTCCTGAAGGCCTTCTCCAAAAGTTGGTGTTTCTTTTTTTAATAAAAAAGTATTTTTTAGTTCTTTTAATTTCTTTAATATAAAAGAATAGTTTAGAACTATGTGTTTTGAAACAGTCTTGTAAAAAATAATTTTTATATATATATATTTGTGTAATAATTTAACTTCATTGAAGCCATTTTCAATCCACTGTGCTCTAGAATATATACTAATGCTTATTAAGCAATCAGTGACAGCCAGTTGTTGTTCTGTGACAGAAAGTTTACACTATTTTGACATAAAGCCCACAGGTGATTTCGAATAACCTTTGAACCCTCCCAGGTGTTGGTGGTGGAAGAGCATCCTCCAAGGCATTGTCTTAGAGACCTCTGAGCAGTGAAGTTGTTTAACAGCAGAACAGGTGGAAGAGGTGCACCAGTGGTCTTCCAGGACAGTGATTTTAGCTTACAGAGGCTGCAGAGAGACTTTTCATTGGGGTGTCTAGAGACAGAACAAGAGGAAATGGTTTGAAGCTGAGTGAGAGTAGGTTTAGACTGGAGCTGAGAAAGAAGTTCTTCAGTCAGAGGGTGGTGAGACTCTGGAATAGGCTGCCCAGGGAGGCTGTGGCTGCCTCTTGCCTGGAGGTGTTGAAGGCCAGGTTGGATGAGACCTTGAGCAGCCAAGTCTAGTTGAGAGCAGTCCCTGCCCATGGTGGGAAGGTTGGAGTAGACGAGTTCTAAAGTCCCTTCCAACCTAAGCCATTCCATGATTCTTGGCCACTGTATTCTTGTTCATAACTGTGCTCATTGTGGTGTGCTTTCAAGAGGAAGAAGAGGTGTATAGTGGGCCAGAATTTGGGGTCAGTTATTGCCTTTTCAACAAATTACCTTAGAAAATCATGTAAATTACTATGACTCAGTTTCCTACCTATGTTCCCTTCTCAACTCTCTAGGTTTTTCTGGTGATGATAAACTTTCTGTGGTAGACCTTGTCTATTACCCAGTGTTTATTCAGAGCCTGATAAAATGACACATAATTCTTACTGAAGGCTCTTATAAATTATGTTGCAAATAACTTCAAGTCAGAGTAAAGCTGACTTGTGGCTCATATCACTATGTGGCCAAATTTCAGGCCCATTTTCCTTTCGTTTTGCTAACACAGTTGAATGGCTCTCCCCTGATCCCAAACCTGCAACAAACTATGAGCTCACATTACACAGGAAGCAGTGAGATTTATTATCTTTGGTGGCCTTGAAGAGGAACAAAGGGCCTTCACCTTTCTCCTTTTCCTCCTTGGCTGTAGGGAATAGGAGGGTACTGATACCTTGGGTCACTGCCATGAAGGATAAAAATCCAATTAAAACAGATCTCCCAGATGAAGGGGAGGTAGCTGTGTGGCTCCCACCAGCTTTTGCCTGGATCATCAGCAATCTCTGGCAGCATGATTTGCACATGAAAACAGAAGCTGGGTTTTGTTCCACTTCTAAGTACTGGCCTACCCTTCTCTTTGCTGTGCCCCAGCTCATTGTGCATAAGATGTCAGATGCAGTAGCAATGAAATTTTAGTCATTTGTAGACTTGATGTAGGATTAATTGGGTGACCTCAGCACAAAAAGCAGTGAATGCCATGGCCACTCTTTGTTACCTCTTCCAGCCAGCTTAAACTGTGCTGTGATGCCAGACCTGGATCAATACAAACGATCTTCATCGACCTAATAATGGATTTTAAATCTTTGGTGCACTTTTATCTGGTCTTGTTAAGTTGTTTACATTACTGCAGCAGATTGAGTTAAAGTTGCAGAGCTCTTTACAATGTTGAGCATCTAGAAATCACCTCATTAGTTTCCAGATAAAACTGTACNATGGATGGATGGATAGATAGAGAGATAGACACATAGATAGATGGTTAGATGAATAGATGGATAGACAGATAGATAGAATGATATAAGATAGATAGACATATAGATAATATATAATGTGCTGTGCAAGCTCCTTGGCAGGTGTAAATTAGCAGAGCTACAGTTACAGCAGTTGAAAACCTGACCTAGAAACTGAAAGTAGTACTTCAAATGATCACAGCTTACCATCACATAAAGCAGGGACCATAAGGTCTTCTCAAGCCAGTCTAAAGATGGTTGCCACAAAGCCTTTTAGAAACCTCTGCTGTCATTTGCAGACTAAATTCTCCCACCAGCAGATGTGTGTGATGTCCACTAGTTATGTAGTCAAGCCTTTTGGCTGCACTGTGTCCAGTCAGATAGTTCTTAAACCCATTGGGTTTGGAGACTATTTAGCAGGCTGGAATAAAGGAACAAATGAGGAAGCTGTACCAAACATATCATTTGGGGATGTCAAAGCACTTAACAAACATTGTTACAACCGAGTCCATGTGCAACCACTGAAGGACATATTTGCTTCAGTATGTCTCATGACAGCTTCTTAAAAAATATACTTCAGTGAATTTAACACTTGTGAAAGGTGCCAGATTGACAGGCCCTGGAGAGAAAAGTTCTTGAATTACCAGCAGGCACAGCCGAGCTTCCCACACACACTGCCCCACCAGTGTCCCCAACTCTACCTGGAGGGCACAGCAACCAACTGTCCTACAGCTTGCAAATCTGTGCCATCTCATGCTCTTGTACCATGGGCCAAGAGTCAGTAGCTGTAATATGCCCTCAAGGGGAAAAAGTGAGTTCCATGGTTACTGCACAGGTGCTGTTGCAGTTGATCATTTTCACACCAAGTTTTCAATTAATCTGAGAGGGGAAAAAAGATAAAGAACATGCACATTTATCTGATTTTTGCCTACAACACGAAAATGGGTGTGAGCCTCTAAGTGAGTGCTGCATTTTTAGCTGTCCACACAGACAGGTGCAGATGACTACAGGAGCAAACAAGTGCTTGCACACCCTGTGAAGTGCATTCTCAGAAGCCTCTTGAAAAATGGGACCTTCCTGTTTCATGTGTTTGTAATAATCTGTCGCCATTCATAACTCATCCCTGCTTGGTGGTGTTACAGCTCATACTCCCCAGAGATTCTGAGCACAGCTGGCACAGCAAGTTCAATAACCATCCACCCCATAAAGAGATTGGGTCATTACAGGGTTGAAAGACAGCACGCAGGGGAAACAGGCTTCTGATCTTTGCACTCTGTCATAGTCCTGGAAAAAGCACAAGTTCTTCCCTGAGTGATTGTGCTCTGAAAGTTCAGGCCTCTGTTCTCTTTGAAATTATATTTAGCCCTCAGTGTGAGTAGTGGAAGGGCATGTTTAAGCTTTTCTTTATTTAGTGCAGAAGGTTAATGACATTTTAAACAAAAGTGCGGGTTTATAACCTTGTATAGCCCAGTTCTCAACCTGTATATAGGACATGGCTAAAAACAGAGCACTGAGAAACACAAAGCAATGACTTTTTATGCTCTGCTATTTCCTAAGCTATAGCCAGCAGCTTGAAAGAATTATTAAGGAAGCTAAATCTTAATTCTTCCTACTGAGGAAGAGCCATAATTAATGTGCAGAGATGCTCAGCAACATTTGTTTAAGAGTCATATTTTTTTCTGCAACTTGCTGTCGATGTGCATGATAGGCAAATTGTATCCTGGGCTGCATCAAGAGGAGTGTGGCCAGCAGGGCAAGAGAGGGAATTCTGCCCCTTTACTCTGGTCTTGTGAGACCCCACCTCGAATACTGCATCCAGTTCTGGTGGCCCCAGCATAGGAAGGACATAGAACTGTTGGAGTGAATCCAGAGGAGGCCACAAATATGATCCAAGGGCTGGAACACCTCTGCTGTGAGGATAGGCTGAGGAAGCTGGAGGTATTCAGCCTGGAGAAGAGATGACTCTGGAGGGACCTTAGAGCTGCCTTCCAGTAGCTGAAGGGATCCTACAGGAAGGCTGCAGAGGGACTTTTCATCAGGGTGTCTAGAGACAGGACAAGGGGGAATGGTTTGAAGCTGAGGGAGAGTGGGATTAGACTGCAGCTGAGGAAGAAGTTCTCCAGTACGAGGGTGGTGTGGCTCTAGAATAGGTTGTCCAGGGAGGTTGTGGATGGCTCCTCCCTAGAGGTGTTGAAGGCCAGGCTGGATGAGGCCTTGAGCAGCTTGAGAGGTGTCCCTGGCCACAGCACGGAGGTTGGAGTAGATGAGCTCTAAGGTCTCTTCCATCCTAAGCCATTCTATGATTCTGTGATATGTAAGTTGTCTGGTACTGTGTGTACTTTGGAATGTGACTTCTCTATATCCATGAAGAGTTAGGTGGTGTAGAATTGTCTTAGATATTGCATTTGGGATTGCTATTGTTACGAACATCAGTATAAAACCTCATGTGATTATTGTGATTGCCTACTTTACTCACCTCCCCAGCATTCCTGCTGCATCTGTCACACTGTACAGCTCTAGGAACAGTCCAAACCAACCTTCAAACTAAGCTGAAGTTGAGGTTTCAAAGTCTGGGAGAAGGTTCAAGAGCAAATGTATACTTGGGAGAGGACGTTTGAAGCTGGTACTGTACATGAGCGTTACGTGAATATCTCAGCTCATTCAGTCTCTGTTTTCCTGGGCAGGTTATCTGCTAGAAAAAAAGAGATGGACCATTTTAGGTCATCTTATTCACAGGTTTATTCTCAAGTATGTGGCTCATGTTTTATCTAGCCTAGTTTTAAATATCCAATATAGCTGAATCAGGTTTTGTTTTGAATTGGGGTGGTTTTTTGCCTGCTCGTTTTTGCACAGTCCCCCAATGGTGCTTTCATTTTATTACATAGTTCTTATTTTTAACTCTCTCATGTTATAAATCCCACTTCAGTCTGCTACTTACTACTCACAAGGACAACTAAGTCCTTTTTCATGACCCACTTTTAAGATTTTTGAGATGGTAGCTAGTCTTTTGTTTGCAAAAAGCTTTTATTGTCTCTAAAGAGAGGGGAGAAGGGGAATGCTGGGACCTCCTCCTACAGAATGACCATACTCCGCTGCCAGAAAAGCACAAAGAAAGAAAAACAGTTGTTTGCCTGCTTTCCCTAAGGCACACAGCATATTTGGGGTACCACTGCAAACATTATTTACAAGCAAAGCCTTCCTAAAGCTTTACCTGCCCCGTTCTGAAGCTCCCAAGGATGTGTCCCAGTTCATTAGTTTGCAAAGTCTTTATAGATGTGAAATACTCCTTTTAATTTTGTTTAGGGAAGGCTAGAAACTATTATTCTACATTAGGGAAGAAAAGGAGAGAGGTTCTTTCGTAACTGAGTTAAAGAGAAGCTTTCAGAAGACTAGGAAGGGGCTGGTTCCTTCCTATCTTGCTGTAAGTGGAATTACAGGGTTTAGTCAGTGAAATGGATCATAAGCTATACCCCACCGAGTCCAGAAAGCTCTAATTAACGCCCACAGCAAGGAACTCTTCTGAAATTGGTCTTTAATCAAACTTTGCTCTGAAAACAAAGCAAAGTATGGTGGCAGCTTGATAAAAGAGATGCATTGCCAAGGTTGACAGGCCCACAATCAAACCAGAACTAAAAATAGCTCTTTCGTCTACTCATTTTCTTTCAGATGCTAAAAAAATGCATTAGCTGCAGTCTAAAAAAGTCTAAAAAAGCTTCCACACTTACTCAGACAAGTGACTCAGCTCCAGAAAAGTAAAGGCTCCTGTAAATGTTCCTGCCCTCCCTGATATCAGTGAGCCCTCTGTCCTTCCCACACCCTCCCATCAAAGCAGAGAAACAGCAGAGTCACTGCTGAGGCTAAGAGGGAAGAGCTAACTTCTGGGTTTCTTCAGAGGTGGTCGTTTCAGGCCACCTGTCCCTCTGCTCTTGCTGCTGGTGGTGCAGAGCGCAGCCATCCTCACTGACTGACTTGTCTGGATTAATGTAAGGCAGTCACTTGTCTTTCTTGTGTCTCCCATAAACATATAAAGTCCATGGCTGCTACCTTGCACGCTCACAACTTCTCCTCACCAATTCTGAGAGCAGGAGTTATGAGTAAGGCACACAGGGAAACACAGCTCCTTGTCTTCTTCCTGTGCTCAGCTGTAGAAAGAGTTGCCCCAACAACTCTAGGACAAGAGGCAGTTGGCACAAAGTAGAACGCAGAAGTTCCACTTGAACATAAAGAAACACTTCCTTACATGGAGGGTGATAGGACACTGGAACAGGCTGCCAGGAGATGTTGGAGAGTTCTCTGGAGACTTTCAAACCCCTCCTGGACATGTTCCTGTGCAACCTGATCTAGGTGTACTTGTGTTAGCGAGCTCCAGAGTGGTTCCAGAGGAGGGGCACAAAAATAATTAGAGGGCTGAAACACCTTCACTGTGAGGAAAGTTGTTCACTATGGGAGTTGTTCAGCCTGGAGGAGAGAAGGCTCTGGGGACAGCTCACAGTGACCTTCCAGTACTTAAAGGGGATGTATAAGAGAGATGGGGACAGTCTTTTCAGAAGAGCCTGCTGCAGCAGGACAAGTGGTAATAGTTTGAAACTAGAGGAGGGTAGTTTCAGAAGATAGAAGGAAGAAATATTTTACAATGAGAGTGGTGAAACACTGGCAGAGAGAGGTGGTAGAAACCCTAACTTTAGAAACATGCAAGATCAGGTTCAAAGCTGACTTGAAGTTTTATCATTCTGGAGTAAATTTATAAAGCATTGGCTAACATTTAGCACTTTTTTCCCTGGAACTGGTAGGCTCTTAGTATTTTTGAAGCTCTATGGTATGGTTTTCCAAATGGAAGTGCAATGATTTACAGATGTTGCATCCATTCTTGCTGTGGGCAGAGCTGTTTTGAAAACCCAGTCCCACTTTTATCATCCAACAGTATATTTTTTGTTTACTGGGCCTGATTTTAGTTTGGATAGGAAGGTTTTAATAAAAATGAAGCAAGCAAATTGTACAGGCTGTGGTTTAAAGTCTTATATTCCACTACATCAATTTATATTGAGTAAAAGTGTGAGGGGAAAACCCTGAAGAGTAAAAACTGATAATATTTGTTCAAAGCAGATTTTCCTTCCTTGCTGTGTTTGTAAACCACAGTCAGATGGATGTTTCAGGATGGGAGGAGGGGGTGTTGTCTCCAGTTCCTCGTGTTTCACCTTTTCATTGCGCTGCCTGATCACTTAAGGCAGAAGCTTGTTCCAGACAGCTTTAATTAAACTATGCTGTGAAACTGTATATAGATCAATGGAAATGATCCATAACAAGAGGCTAATCATGTCTTGAACTGTGTCCAGTCCAGTTCAATCCCCTTCTACTGTTTCTGTGGCTTTCCATTCATGTGCCAAAGCCCTCAATGTCTCTATGTATTTTTTAATCCATCTCATTAGTGACCATATGCTTTGGCTTCAAGGGAGACAAGAACTGTCTGCAATCTGCCAGGGATTTAGGGACATCAATAATTTGTGAATAGTCATGTTGGTACTGGTCGAAGGGTTAAGTGTTCTGCACACCAGGGGCACATCTTTGGGGACTGGAACTCTTAGTCAACTGTTAGGAACCTGATCCCCTGTGACACCTCTTTTCAAAGTACATGCTGCATGTCAGATCTCTGCAGCTGAAGCAATGGAGCTTTATTAGCTCAGGGACTTAAGAACCTGCTCCAAGCAATGTAACTATCTTTTTGGTTAAAGAGTGAAGGAAAGGTGGTAGTTGTAATATGAAAGTGATTTTTTTATATCTATTTTTTATGTACTGGGCTAAATGTGAGCTTCCTTTTTGTTACCATTTTCCTTTTCAGTGTGAGCTCTCAGATTACTCCTCCCTTTCAAATATAGAATCACTTCATAGAATGGCTTGGGTTGGAAGGGACCTCCAAAGGTCATCTATTCAAACTCCCCTGCAGGCAGCAGGGACATCCTCCACTAGATCAGGTGCTCAAAGTCCTGTTAAGCCTCACCTTGAATATCTCCAGGGATGGGGCCTCAACTACCTCCTTGGGCAATCACTTCAAGTGTTCCACCACCCTGATGGTGCAGAACTTTTTCCTAACATCCAATCTAAATCTGCTTTGCTCTCATTTCAAGCCGTTGTCTTTCATCCTGTCACTGCAGGCCTTTGCAAACAGTCCCTCTGCAGCCTTTTTGTAGCCTTCTTCAGGTACTGACAGGCTATTAGGTCTCCCTGGAGCCTTCTCTTCACCAGGCTGAACAACCCCAGCTCTCTCAGCCTGTCCTTGTAGGTGTTTCAGCCCCCGGAGCATTTCAGTGGCCTTCATCTGGACCTGCTCCATCAGGTCTATGTCCTTCCTGTGTTGAGGGCTCCAGAGCTGGACACAGTACTTGAGGTCTTACCAGAGCAGAATGGCTACATCTGCTGGCCACATTGCTTTTGATGCAGCCTAGGAGAGCAAAAATGTGGCATCAATAATGGGAACCTGATTTTGGAAATGTAACTGGATTCTGTGCTCTTTCCATATCCTGCCAAAGTGCTGCTGAAGCCAGTGACTGTACAGATGTAAAAACTGCCTTCCTGATCATTTGGAATCACCCTTTAGGAGCTCACATTTTTTTTTAATCTCCTTAGTGTGAACAGTAGTTGATGGTGTTAGATTGTGCCATATGATATAGAAGTCAGCATGAGAGATGATCAGACTGTCCTGTCTGAGATCCTGTTGATCTCAGTGTCCTGTCCTTGCAGAGAAATGGCAGAAGTGGATTGTCATGCCAGAATTTTTGGTGAGAGAGGGAAAGACTTTGAATACTTTTTGTTCATTTTAAGTCTTGATTATGTCCATATCCCTTAGATGTACTCAGGTCAATATCAAAATGCAGAGTGATGTGGAAAGAAACTCTGCCCAGTGAACTTCTGCTTCTCAGCTGTGAGCAGCAGGGATCCATCTTGATGGGATGAAAATGTTAGCTGGTGCTTAATTACCAGGTCGCTGCTAAACATCTGCAATACATAGACTGAATCCCTTCTTGCACCAACATGAAGAAGTCCTTTGACCTCTGAAGTGACTGTTGCTCTTTGGCTCACCCTTGTCTGTTTTCACCTCTGGTGTCAATGACATTAACACAAAAGAAAGCCAGCAGAAGTTCAGAGGCTGGTGCTGTCTTCACAACGTTTCCTAGGCAGCTTTGCCACTATCGCATTAATTGCTGCTGCTGCTGCCAGGTCACAAGACAGAAGAGTTTTGGCTTCAGTGAATGAACCTGCAAAATTCCTGTTTTATCCTGGGTGAGGCAAGGCTTTGACAGCATTGCCTAGTCACAGCTTCACAGGCAGTGATGCCAAAAAACCTGCTCTGACAGCCTTCAGGGTCTGCCCTCTTTACACCCTCTGGAGCCAGCATTGCTCGATGCTATAAAGAATTGCCATAATCACACAAGCTGCAGACAGAAATAACTTAGTGAAACCAAAATCCATGCAGGCCAGACCTTGTTGTTTGCAGGGTCATTTTGGAGGGATTTCAGTGGTCTTCTTTAAGGATTCACTGTAGCTGGATCTCTGGAGCATCCACTCTGGCTGCCACATGACCAGAAATGTCTTCTGGATGAGTTTCAGTTTTCCATTCTTTAATTTTCTTCCATATTCTCCTGATTAGATCTTCTCCGTTATTAATTCCCTTCCCATAATGGAATTGAAATTTACAAATCTCTGCCACACATACCAGTCCTTTAGAGCTTTTTATAGGTTGATTCAGTATTTCTTTAGCAGTTTCTCTGCAGTTCTAGGCCTGCAGTCACACACATTGGTGTTGTGGCCATTTGAGTTAGGTTCCCACCTCAGACATAAAAAAAAATCAGAACAGAGAAACTTAGAAGTGGAAGCTGTGAGGCAAACATTCTAGGGATAGGCCATAGAATGGCAACAGTGGATAAGTTAATATCATTTCATTGGAGCATCAAGAGCTTTATGTCTGGAAGCTCAGCGTGGACCTTCCCCTTGCTGCTACCAATGCTCCGCCTGTGCCTGCTGCTATCTTCCTCTGCTGCTGTTTTGGCTGCTGCTGCTTTTGCTGCTTTGCTGCCACTTGACCCCTTCCCCATCTTCCTTCAGGTTATTTTATTCCTGTAGTAGTTATATTCTCCCTATACTATACATATACTGTTATATGTAGTTTAAACTATAAGAAATACAATTTCTCTCTTTTTTTTTTTTTTCCTGACTTCACAGAAAAAATCCATTTTGTGGTGAGTTTATTCTACCAGGGGAGGGATCCACCCTAACCCAGTACAGGTGTCCTTGGACTTCCTCCGTTACACCTCTAATGCAGCCTGCTTCCACTGATTTCAAATGGAAATCATGTTTGGAATGGGTTTTCAAGTGGCCCACTTTAACTTCTGCTAGATTGATGCTCCAGGGTGGGACCTGAGAGCAGAATTTGGTTTACACAGCTACATGCTGATCATCCAAATATCAAAACTGACAAAGGACTGAATTTCAACTGGCCTTTAGTTATTTTTGCTACCTGCACTGAGTTTCAGCTTGCTATATTTGTCATCAACAGACCACTTGCTCACTGAAGCTTAAGAAACCTGCTTTTAACTGCTTTGCTGAATTATGGCCTTAGGCAATGAGTAAAGTTCATCTGAAATTAGTGAGTGAGGAGGTGGGAGATGATTCTACCTCATCTACACAGTGAAAGCTCAGAGCTGCATTTCACTTCCTCGTGTTATTTCCTACCTCACAATAATTTTCACCAAATGCATTTGAAATAATTTTCAAGAGATAAAATGAAATAGAAAACGAGACCAAGAGGATTCATTAAATTGTTTGGTTTCTATTTTAGGACTGCAAGAATACCTTGAAAAACATTTGGGTGAGAAGACTCCAGCTCTGATTTTAGTACCTGTGGTGGCTTTACCAGGCAAAGAAGTTATTCATATAGCATGCTGGCTAAGCTAGAAGTTTCAAAGAGACGAGTTGGTAAGCAAAGAAAAACCAAACACATCCTATCCAGGAGAGAACAAAGGAAAGAACTGAGCACAGCTGCGTTGGATACTTTCATTAAGCACAATCTGATTTAAGCAAAATCATCTTTAGCTCGTTAAAGATGCCTCATGATACGGCAGCTTTCATGAACAATAAAGGTTTCTTTTCTAAATATTGTGCTTTTTTTTTTCCTTCCTTCTTCTGAGATGTGTTCTGGGGCTAGCAGGTGGCTCTTGGGAGATGTCAGTTGCTCTGATCACAGCGGTGTGACGCATTTAGACCTGGTTACAATAAACTGATTCAAGTGAGACCAGAATGCAAGTTCCAGTGCTGGTTTAAAGCCTGGATTCCTTTCATTTCTGTGTTGAATTTACACACTTCAGGCCAACTCATGAAGACCTTATCTGGGGGCACATTTTAATCCTTTTTTTTTTTCTTGCTTCAGGGACAAATTATTCAGAGGGGTATTCAGGACTTTACCAACAGAACTAATGGAGATGATGGCAAGACTTTAGGATTTCTGAGGCAACAGTGAGTATCCTCATGCTTTACATCTGGTAGACAGCTCTTATTAAAGAGCTGCCAAAATTCCCTAGGGCCCCAGTCTTCTCCAGAAAATCAACAGGAGTTTTAGCACTGCTTTCATTAAAACAGGCTGAGACACACAGGTGAAGCTCCTATCGATTTCATTGCAGCTGCTATTTCACTCATAACATGCTCTAAGATCCGTATGGGAGAGAAAGCCCTTTGGACATTGCCCGAGGCTGCAGGGTGCTGTAGAGAAATCTGATTTTCAGATGAAAGCTGTAAAATGAAACCTTCAAAAAAGACTATCAGACCTTTGCCTTGCCTGAATTTTACATCTCTATATTCTCATTGCTTCTCTTCCAGTCTGTGAGCACTGGAGGTCACAGGGGGTTGGACTAGATGACCTTTAGGGGTCCCTCCCAACCCAAACCATTCTATGATTCCATGATTCTACATGACCAGCACTCCAGTTGTCTTTGCCTTACACCAGCATATATTTGAGATACCTCCACAAAGGCCAACTGCATGGCAGAGAGTTCACCTTGGGATGACTAAGAGGTGGACTTAGCACTCTCACTCTATTTTCTTACCTGCCACCAGATAATGCACTTGACAGCAGCTGATAAGAGACCACAAGCAAAGATAAGCTCTACCTGACCTATGCTGTTAACAAGATCTCAGTTCATTAACGCTGATATCATTTCTAGGTCAGACTTAAATATCTTTGATCCTTGTTCTTTCCCACAACCAGAAAATAGCAGGCACCAGTACAGGTTAGGGGTTGTCCTGCTGGAAAGCAGCTCCATGGAGAAAGACCTTGGAGTGCTGGTGAATAGCAAGTTCTGCATGGGACAGCAATGTGCTCTTGTGGCCAAGAGAGCCAATGGCTTCCTGAGGTACATCAAGAAAAGTGTGTCCAGCAGGGCTAGGGAGGTTTTTCTCCCATTCTGCTCTGCCCTCATGAGACCACACCTAGAATACTGTGTCCAGCTTTGGACTCCCCAATTTAAGAGAGACAGGGACCTGCTGGAGAGAGTCCAATGGAGAGCCACGAGGATGATGAAGGGACTTGAACATCTTTGCTATGAAGAAAGACAGAGAGCCCTGGGACTGTTTAGTCTGTAGAAAAGAAGGCTGAGAGGGAATCCTATCCACATCTATAAATATCTGAGGGGTGGGTGTCAAGATGAAGGTGCCAGGCTCTGTTTGGTGGTGTCCAGTGGTAGGACAAGGAACAACAGGTACAAGCCAGAACACAGGAGGTGCCATCTCAACACAAGGAAGCACTTCTGTGTGGTGAGGGTGACAGAGCCCTGGAACAGACTGCTCAGAAAAGTTGGGGAGTCTCCTTCTTTGGAGACTTTCCAAACCAACCTGGATGCATTCCTGTGTGGCCTGCCTTAGGTGATCCTGCTTTGGCAGGGGGGTTGGACTGGATGACCTCTGGAGGTCCCTTCCAACCCCTAACAGTCTGGGTTTTGGAGTTTGGGTTTTTTCTCAGGTTTTTTTATTAAACCTGCAGGAATATGTTTCAGGTGCATGTTAAGACACAAATAGTTGTCTGATCTAGATTCCAGCACTCAAAACACAGAAAAGCTATATAATATGTGGAAAAATGTCTTTTGAAAGGTCACTTGAGGTTTTCATCTTTCCTTTCTGGGCTGTAACAGTGTTAGCATCTGGCTGTACTGTCGGCTTTGGAGTTTTCTGTTCCCCAAATAAATGGTCCTGGTATGGTTCTCTATGTCAGTGAAGTTTTGCCTTCTGCCAGTGACTTTAATTGCTCAAAAACATGTTAAAATGAACTGACCAAATGGGACTGCAAGACTGAGACTGATTAACAGCTTGGCTTTTTACTCATTTCAAAACTCAGCCATGGCTACAGTACCATGGAGCCTTTACACTGCACCTGGCTAAGCTGCTATAAAAGCACCAGAGCTGATCTTCCTAAAGAGACTTGAAGATGACATTGAGATATTTTAAGATTTTTTTTTTTTTTTTTAAACCTGGGAGTTTTATAGTTAGGAGATTCAGAAGCTGATTTGTTACACCACATAGCATGGGTGCAGCCTTCAGACGTCTGGTGGGCATTGGAAGGAGGATGTCTCCTGAGTGCTAGAGTGGGGATGTGAAGCAGCTCTTCTCCTTCAAAGACATCCTGCTCAGTCCATTATCTCCTGCCTGTGTGCAGCAGTTCTAGTCTATCAAAATACAGTGATTGAATGAAACTTTCATTTCCAAGAAGTGAAGGCACTGATTTAATAAAAGCTTTGTACTGCACGGTAGAACAGTTCCCTAAATGAACACTGAAAGCCTAAAACACTGAAACTTCTCATGTGCCTGAGCTCACTCTTTGGTACTTCTAGCAGGATGGGTTTGCTGAAGCAGTGCTTCAACCCTGTGTGTAAAAGTCACTCTCTCCTGAGCACTCTGAGCACTAACTGGCACTTGTTCTTTAAGTAACCTGCTTTTACTATTGTAAATGTCTGTCGTTGGAAATACAGATTAAGAACCCTTGACAATTTACTAATTTATGATCTCTTTAGAGTTGTATTTTAATATCTTTGGCAAGCCAGCCCGTGTTGATGTATTAGCCAAACATTCAAAATACAGACTTGAGAGCTTGAAAGCTGCTTTTTTTTTTTTTTTTTCCCAACTTTCATCTGAACACTGAATATTTTTTGACATATTTTAAATTTTAATGTTAAAAACCAGACTGGGTACCTGTGAACTGAACCCGTATGTTACATGCAAGTGCCCTTTTACTGATGACTCACTGCTCGCATCTCCTTGGCTTTGACTTCCTCTTGGATTAATTCCTGGCTAGAATTTGCCTGTGGTTTCTTTCTTTTCTCTCTCTCTCTCTCTCTCTTTTTCTTTTTCTTTTTTTTTTTTTTTTGTAAGAGCACTTTTCCTCTGTATTCCAAACTAAGTCAGGTTGTTCTGAGGGTCTTCTCACTGGATAAACTGGCAGGAATCTCCTTGGCATTGCCTTGGCTTGCATTGTTGGAAAACCATTTATTTGATCTATCTGCTCATCCTCCACTTTTTTAATGGCTGTTTTCTGATTCTGGCATTTAATCATAAATCATTTTTAAACACTCTTTGCATAATTTAACCCAGTTGACAAAATTTACTATCATGGAATCACAGAATGTTGGGAGTCAGAAGGGATCTTGAGAAACCATCCAGTCCAATCCCCCTGCCAAAGCAGGACCACTTCGAGTAGACCACGTGGTAAAAACATGTGCTTAAAATAGGTCAGATTTCACTTTTGCTTTTCCCAGCTTTCAGAAACTTCAGCTCTTTGCTAAATTATGCAGATCTCCAGTTTAGAAGCAAATATTTCAGAACAAAACCAAAATAAGCTGAACTAAATGCCCTGAACAAACTGACAACTGCCCCAATCTAGTAACCAGTTGCAAGACACCAGAGGCATAGATGTGGATCAGCCCACTCCTTTGCTGGATAAGTTTAACCATTTCCTTTAGGTTTTTTGTGCCTCTGTTTCCCTATTTGTGTGTTTTCTCACCGTTGTAAAGGTGTTGGCAAAGAGGTACTGCATTGTAGTCATACAACCTACAGTAACAAAAAGTTTAGACTGAGTGAGCAGCACACAAGGGTGTGAAAGTCATGTTGTAGTGGGAACCAGAACGAATGTGATCACAGGGAGCGATTTGCATGAGCACAATCTGGAGAGCTCTGCTCCCAGCACACTGCCTGCAGCAGTCTCAGATCACAGGAGCAGTCTATAATACATCTAGGAACATTAATGAGACATTTTACAGCCTGGTTCAGTCCCCGTGATCCCAAAGTCCTTTACAAGGCCATTACTAAAAATTCACTTGAGCCATCACTGGGACAGCCACACACACTGGAGGGCTGCTCTGCTCAGGGTGGGTGTAGGGAGGTCTTTGAGGTTGTGCTCCTCTGCCCCCTATAGTTCCCCAAGCTAGGGTATTTGCTTTGGAAAAAACACAGTTATCACAAAGAGAATTCAGCCTCAAAGCCACATTTGTGGGCCCCTAGCATTATGACATTCTGTAACTCTTGAGAAGACTGCTCCAGTGAAGTGCCCCAACAAAAGGGACAATTCCCTCTTTTGTCCCCTGTCAGGCAGCAGTCTGTGTTCTCCTTCTGCAGTTCCTGGTACTGACAGCTGCTGACTGTACTCTATGACCATAGCATGCTTTGTAGGAGGTATTATTGCCATACCCCTACTGCAGAAGGACAGCATAGTTTGTGTGAGATAGAAGCTGTGATGATGCAGTAGGAGCACAAGCTCTTGTAAGCATCACTTCACCTCTGGTCCATAGAATGGGTTGCAATGGACCTCCAAAGGTCATCTACTCTAATCCCCTGCAGTCAGCAGGGACATCCTCCACTACATCAGGATGCTCAGAGCTTTGTTGAGCCTCACCTTGAATGGCTCCAGGGATGAGGCCTCAACTACCTCCCTGGGCAACCTTTTACAGTGCTCCACCACCCTGACGGTGAAGAATTAGTTCCTAACATCCAATCTAAATCTGCTCTCATTCCAAACCATTGTCCCTCGTCCTATCACTGCAAGCCTCTGCAAACAGTTCCTCTTCAGCCTTCTTGTACCCCCTTCGGGTACTGGCAGGCTGCTATTAGGTCCCCCTGAAGCCTTCTCCAGGCTGAACAACCCCAGCTCCCTCAGTCTGTCCTCATAGCAGAGGTGCTCCAACCCCCTGATCATTTTTGTGCCTCTCCTCTGGACCCACTCCATCAGGTCCATGTCCTTCCTGTGTTGATGACTCTCGAGCTGGACGCAGTACTCCAGGTGAGCTCTCACCAAAGCAGAGCAGAGTACCAGAATCTCCTCTCCATCTGCTGGCCAAGCTGCTTTTGATGCATCCCAGGACGCTATTGCCCTTCTGGGCTTCAAGCACACAGGGTTTTGTTGGTAGCTGCCTTGACAGTAGTTTATTTTGTTGCTTCAGAAGAGCAGGAGTCTGGAAGGAAGAAATAGGTTTCTCAGATGTAAGAGTTATCTTGTTGCAACGAAGTTCAGTCCCACTCCCACACAGACCCAACCCTTCTGCAGCAAGACCCAGATACATGCAAATGTGGAGCCTTTTGCAAGTGAACCAAATTTCCACAGCTCTGGAGCTGGATCTGTTAAGGTTCAAAGCAGGAGGTGTTAAATGATATAATAGAAAGGAAATGCAGACAAGAAGTCAGTGCCAAAGGAAAGGCATCATTAGGAACTAGTGGGGAAGCCAAGAACAGGCCTAGGGACCCAAAGGGTCTATTCTTTATTTACAGGGTACCTTTAAGGAATGGACCCTGGATTGTCTTCTTACTGTTACTAGCTGTAACTCTGAAAGATCAGTGTATGAAGAACAAGGAGGAATTAGGAAAAAGATGCAGAAGTTAACTTTAAAACACATCTCTTATCCTCTCAGCACAGTATAGAATAGGAAATGCTCTGACTGCTCTAACAGTGTGCTTTGGTCTGATGTCTGAAGGTAAGGATGCCTGAAATGAGGGTAATAAGCAAGAGGAGCCACTAGCCGTGTGCCATCCTGCTGTTAGATGTTTCTCCTGGGCACTGCCACAAGGAACGTGGCTGATAGTTCTTGACTGGAGACCTATAGCCCATGTATGGGTTTCTCATTGGTACCCCTCCCTCACCATGGCACTAGAGTGTACCAAGATGTTGATTCAGGACTTGCCTCTCATTGGTATGGATCTGGTTGCAAACTAACCGTTTGAATACTAAAAGTCAGAACGTCTCCTGCTGCTGCTCAGCCTAGGCAAGCCCAAATGTGCTTCTCTTCCTGCTGCAGTCCCCAGTGCAAACAAAAAGCTTTCTCAGGTTGAGATCATGCCACTCACAGAATTATTTAGAGAAAGACAGCTCCACTACTTCAGCTCTGCTACTTCACAAGAGGAATGGAAACATTAGGAAAAGTTTTTTTTTTTCTTTTTCCTTTGATGTAGAATATGCTGCCACTTTTTTGTTATTAAAATAGGAGCTAACTTTAAATAAATAAAATTTTGCCTGCAGGCTTCTGAAAACTAATGTTGTGTTTTGACAGTGTCATTTTTCTGATTCCTGAAAGCATTCTGTGAGTTAGCTCAGGACTTCATCATGATTTTTCTTCCATGCTTCATACACTGAATTATTTTTTCAGCTCTGGATTTTATTTGATTTCTCTCTCCCTCTCACACACACAGAGTCACATCACTCTCCAACTTTCTTCTTTGACAGATGCTCCCCAAAGCTGTATTTTTTTTCCTCCTTTTAAGGGGCAGGTGGATCAGGCCTGCAAAGAAGAAGGGAAAGACAGGGTGTAGGAAGGTGGAGGCAGATACCACTGTTTTTAATTGGGGAAAATGGCTGAAAGGCATGAATCTAGGAAAAGAAAAATAAACTAAGGAAAGGCCACACAAGAACCCTGTGAGAGGACAAGATTTTGTTTACAAACCACCTACTACCTTCAGTATGGAATTACTTTTTGAATAGGGTTTCTGGGTTGTGCATCCTCTGGATTCAGGCTTTTCTCTAAAGGGATGGAAAGATGACACAGGATTTGGAGAAGAATCAAGCTTTGTGAGCTTGCAGCCCAGAAAGCCAATGGCAGGCTGGGCTGCCTCAAAAGCAGCGTGGCCAGCAGATGGAGAGAGAGGGGACTCTGACACTCTGCTCTGCTTTGGTGAGACCTCACCTGGAGTACTGCATCCAGCTCTGGAGCCTTCAACAGAAGAACATGGACCTGGTGGAGCGGGTCCAGAGATGGCCATGAAAATGATCAGGGGGCTGGAACACCTCTGCTACAAGGACAGGCTGAAGGAGCTGAGGTTGTTCAGTCTGGAGAAGAGAAGGCTCTGGGGAAACCGAATAGCAGCCTGCCAGNCTGCCAGTACCTGAAGGGGGCTACAAGAAGGCTGCAGAGAGACTGTTTGGAAAGGCCTGCAGTGACAGGACAAGGGCAATGGCTTCAAATGAGAGGGGAGAGGAGATTTAGATTGGATGTTAGGAACAAGTTCTGCACTATGAAGGCAGTGAAACACTGGAACAGGTTGCCTGGGGAGGTGGTTGAGGCTCCATCCCTGGAGATATTCAAGGTGAGGCTCAACAGGGCTCTGGGCAACCTGATCTAGTTGAGATGTCCCTGCTGACTGCAGATGGGGTTGGACTGGATGACCTTTGGAGGTCCCTTCCAACCCAATTCTATGATTCTGTGACTGTAGTCATAACCAAGGATGTTAAAAATCCAAGTTAATGTGAACACCACAAGCATAAGTGAGACAGCACAGAGGGGAAAAAAAGGCTGAGCATTGCAGCTAGGGCCCTTAGTATCAGGTGTGTCTAGAGTTTCAAGGGTCCAAAGCAAGGTGAGTAAGATGCTTTTGTTCAGATGTTACTTGCATCTCAAGTGTGCTGCTCAGCAGTGAAGTATCTGTTGCTTTTACCAAGCCCAAGCACTCTGTATACATTTTGCAGAAGCACTGAAGTGGCTGGGAACACAAATCAGCATTTTGACTAAGTAGAACTGATGCTTCCAAACCATGTAAGCACCTTTGACAAAATATTTCTTGGGAAGGTAATGTTTTGCAATCTGCAAGTTTGAACCAAGATTTCCAAAATTTACCAAGCAGACTTTATAAATAAACTCTAAAGTCAACCTGCTGCAAAATCTGTTAGAAAAATCCTTCATGTTCCTCGTGGAACAATATTCACTCATGGAATAAAGGAGCTGCATAAAGACTGCCACCATGCTTAGGCTGAATGGTCAACAGCAAAGCCTGTCCAATAAACCTGAGCTTCTGCATAGTTGCTCAAAGAGGAACTGATTTCTTCAGCAGAAATTGGAACAAGCTTCCTAAGAGATGCTTGATGCCCCAAGTCTGCCAGTGTTCAAAAGGCATTTGGACAATGCCTTAACACCATGCTTTGACTTTTGGTCAGCTCTGAAGTGGTCAGGCAGTTGGACTAGATGGTTCCTATTCTTATTCCTATTCTAGTCTAATTCTATTCCATTCCATTCCAATTCTCTATTCTCTATTCTGTTATAATCTATTATGTTATGTTCTATTGTGTTCTATTCTCTATTCTATTCTGTTCTGCTCCATTGTGTGCTGTTCTGTTCTCTGTTCTCTGTTCTATTTTATTCTCTATTCTGTTCTATATTCAGTTCTGTTCTCTATTCTGTTCTGTTGTGTTCTGTTCTATTCTATTCTCTATTCTATTCTTTTCTATATTCTATCCTGTTGTGTTCTATTCCATTCTATATTCTGTTCTGTTCTATTCTGTCCTATTCTACTCTATTCTATCTCTATTCTACTCTGTTCTCTTTATTCGGTTCTGTTTTATATTCCATTCTGTTGCATTCTATTCTGTTGTGTTCTATTCTCTAATTCTATTCTACTCTACTCTACTCTTACACTGCGCTCTACTAAATCCTGTTTCTCTGACTACCTGGCTTGTTTTGAGAGCACTGAGCAGTCAGTGCCCTAGATCCATTGCCGAATGTCATGTCTCAGGTTCTCAGTAAGCACGATCCAGGTTAATCACACAGCAAGTTAAAAATCCTGCTGCAAGCCACTTTTAACTGTTCCCCAGCAGAGGTGTCCCTGACGCTCCAGCGAGCACCAGCTGCTGGCGCTGACCTAAGGGGTTTTTTCCCCAGCTTTTCTAGAAAAAAAAAAATCTCGCAATCTCCCCCAAACCTGAAACGCAATCAGGCTGCTGCCGATCATGTCACAAAGAAAGCCTCGGCGGAGCCCAGGAAAGGGCACAGAAAAGGGCATTTTATTTTTCCCCTCTCTGACCCCCCCTTTGTCGTGCCTGCCTGCTCTGCTTGCCCTGCCCTGCCTGCCAATCCTCCCTGCATGGCCTGCCCTGCCCTGTCCTGC
>WBNM01004253.1:8155-30513 GCA_013399055.1 Ramphastos sulfuratus | reverse complement strand
TCCCAAACCATCACAGTGCTACAAGAAGGCTCAAGAGAGACTGTTTGCAAAGGCCTGCAATGACAAAATGAAGGGCAATGGCTTCAAACTAGAGCAGAGCAGATTTAGATTGGATGTTAGGAACAGGTTCTTTACTATGAGGGTAGTGGAACACTGGAACAGGTTGCCCAGGGAGATGGTTGAGGCCCCATCCCTGGAGAGATTCAAAGTGAGGCTGGACAGGGCTCTGGGCAACCTGATCTAGTTGAGGATGTCCCTGCTGACTGCAGGGGAGTTGGACTAGATGACTTTTGGAGGTCCTTTCCAACCCAGACCATCCTAGGATTCTAAATTAAGCAGTGATTTCTGAAGTCCATTATATACCTTGTTCAGAATTATTGTAAAGCTTTGGCTGGATGATACAATGTGTTACAGTAGTGAAATAAAAGGATTCAGCAGATGTGAGTACTTCCCACAAGTGCAATTTGAAAACTCATTAATTGCAATAAGCTCTTTTTTTTTTCCCCCCCAGTGGAAAGCCTTACAACTTGTTTGTCAAAAATAGAGTGGAAATCCCACCTAAAACTTCAACACCAAGAACTGTAACATAGGAAACTGAGAACAACTGATCTCTCTTTGTGTCTGAAGCTTAGGCTAGCAGTCTCACTCTGGAGCCCATGACACAAACTCACACTTCCAGAGGAAAGCTGGAAGTGGTAATTGCCACTGATGCTTGTCCTGAAACAACATGGCCTTTGAGTGAACTCCCATCACAGGGCAGCCTACTGCACTAGCTTCACAAACACCTCTTGGCAGCCCTTGAAAAATGCCCATTTATAAGTAGGGAACACAAAAACAAAGCTCTGCTATCTTCTGACAAGCAGCCAGGGCATTTAAGATGTCCCTGTGCTCTTTTTCTTGCTTCTCACAGACAACACTCACAGAATACAGGTAGAATTAAAATACAGAATTGCTAATTAAGAGCTACCCTTTGTATTAAGATATTTTGTTGCAAGCAGGCAGCAATTCCTTTCATATTTAAGCTTAAAAACCTTTTAACTTGTAGATCATATGCAAAATGCAGTGCTTGGCATACACAAGAGGTCAAGAGTAGATGATCCAACAGTTCTTTGTGGATTTAAGCTTTAATGCTGGGGTGCCATTTAACTTTAAAAGAGAGCAAAAGCAAGCACTCCTCAAAATAACTTCACTGTGTTATTTACTTATACCCAGCTTGCATTTCCAGAATGTTCTAGGCTGTGTGTGTTTCACTCCTCAGGAACACAGCAGGTAACTGAGAATTAGCAAATTGGCACAGCCAAATAGTTGTGGATATTTGGTGCTACTCTTGGTTTGAGCACCAGACATCAGCAGCTGACAATAAATAAATCCTCCTCCTTTTCTGAGCAAAGTGGAGACTTCTGTGCCAGATGTTTGGACACATTAGGCATGCTGATTGCCTTCTGGTTGAAGCCTGCTGAGTTTTATGTGCTGTCCACCTCATTGCTTTAGGTACACTTCACAAAAGGTGCAACTGCAGATGCACTGCCTTCCTCCAGTTCCAGAGGGTTTGCTGTGAAGAGATGTCTAACAGTTCACAGAATGTCAGGGGCTGGAAGGGACCTCAAAAGCTCATCCAGTCCAACCCCCCTGCCAGAGCAGGATCACTTAGAGCAGATCACACAGGAACACATCCAGATAAATCTTGAATATCTCCATAAAGGGAGACTCCACAACCCTCCTGGGCAGCCTGTTCCAGTGTTCTGCCACCCTCACAAGGAAAAAAAAAATCCTATTCATGTTTACATGAAATTTCTGTGCCTCAACTTCCACCCATTGCCCCTTGTCCTGTCATTGGGCATCACCCAGCAGAGCCTGGCTCCAGCCTCCTGGCACTCATCCTTTGCATATTTCATAAACATTGCTGAGGTCACCTCTCAGGTTCCTCTCCAAGCATCCCAGCCCCAGCTCCCTCAGGCTCTCCTCACAAGAGAGATGCTCCATTCCCTTCAGCATCTTTTTGGCTCTGCACTGGACTCACTCAAGCAGTTCCATGTCCTTCTTGAACTGGGGGGCACAGAACTGGACACAGTATTTCAGATGCAGCCTCACCAGGGCAGAGCAGAGGGGCAGGAGAACCTCTCTCGACCTACTACCCACAACCCTTCTAACACACCCCAGAATGGCATTGCCCCTCCTGGCCATAAGAGCACACTGCTGGCTCTCAGTCAACCTCCCATCCACCAGGACCCCCAGATCCTTTTCCCCTTTGCTGCCTTCCAACAGGTCAGTTCCTCTGCTCGTGCAGCTTTCCTTAGCTCTCTTAAGAAGCAGAGACTAGGAAGCAGCAGTCCTGGCTCACAGTTAAAGGTCCAATCCCTATCAGTGCAGAGAGCAGGCAAAATTTTCAGTGAATTACATGAATGGATCTTTATAAAGATAAAAATCCTGACAGAAATGTAGAGTTTGACACAGAACTCTATTCTTAAGCACAATTCCAGTTATAATCTACCAAACCATGATCTTTCTTGCAAGAATACAATCAAACTCACCATGTCAGTACACCATAAACAAACACAGTTGTGCAACTCCAGCAGTGCAATTAATGCAAGAAAGAGATGGACTTACTGGAGTGAGTCCTGAGCAGGGCAGAAGGATGAGTAAAGGACTGGAGTGTCTTTCATAACAGAAGCTGAGACAGCTGGAACTCTGTAGCCCGGAGAAGAGAAGGCTCAAGTGGCTCTCATCAATGTGGGTAAATCCCTGAGGTGAGGGAATGAGGAGGAGGTAGTCAGATTGGCCCACTGGCAAAACAAGAGGCAATGGGCACATACACAAATCCAGGCTGGGTGGGGAATAGCTGAGAGCAGCCCTGAGGAAAAGGCCCTGGGGGTGTGGGGTGATGAAAAGCTCAACATGAGGCTGCAGTGTGAGTGCAGCCCAGACAGCAACTGTGTGCTGGGCTGCAGCAAGAGCAGTGTGGGCAGCAGGGCAGGGGAGGGGATTCTGCCCCTTTGCTCTGCTCTCCTCAGACCCCACCTGGAGTCCTGTGTGCAGTTNTGCTGAGAAAAATTAAATCTCTCCTTTAGTGATAAATGATCTGAGCTACACACACGTATTTCTAGGGATACCTCTAGAGAATTCAGCAACTTCATCAAGATCTGTACTAGTGGGAGGTGTCCCTGCCTATGGCAGGGGGTTGGAACTAGATGATCCTTGAGGTCCCTTCCAACCTAAACCATTCTATGATTCTCTATATAATTTTTCTTGAGTGTGGTGAAACCCTGGAGCAGGTGGTCCATAGAGGATATGGAGTCTCCCTCTAAGGAGATACTCAAAACCTGTAGACATGATTGAGCTGCCCCTACTTGAGCAGGGCAGACAAAGCAGAGGATGACAGGGAAACTCTTCCAACCTGAGTGATTGTGATTCTGTAATTCACATCATAGTATAGTTTCATGAAAGAAAGATAATATTTGGTGAGAACTCATTGGAGAGCTACACCCATGTGCTCTTGGAATTTGAAACATGGGCTCATACTCTTCTAAGCATTGCCATCTTAATTACCTTACTTATTTGGTACAGTATCACAGTATCACCAAGGTTGGAAGAGACCTCAAAGATCATCAAGTCCAACCCATTACCACAGACCTCAAGACTAGACCATGGCACCAAGTGCCACGTCCAAACCTGCCTTGAACACCTCCAGGGACGGTGACTCCACCACCTCCCTGGGCAGCCCATTCCAGTGGGGAATGACTCTCTCAGTGAAGAACTTTCTCCTCACCTCCAGCCTAAACTTCCCCTGGCACAGCTTGAGACTGTGTCCTCTTGTTCTGGTGCTGGTTGCCTGAGAGAAGAAAGCAACCTCCTGCTGGCCACAACCACCCTTCAGGTAGTTGTAGACAGCAAGAAGGTCTCCCCTGAGCCTCCTCTTCACCAGGCTAAACAATCCCAGCTCCCTCAGCCTCTCCTCATAGGGCTTGTGCTCGAGGCCTCTCACCAGCCTCGTTGCCCTTCTCTGGACACGCTCAAGCACCTCAATGTCCTTCTTAAATTGAGGGGCCCAGAACTGGACACAGTACTCAAGGTGTGGCCTAACCAGTGCAGAGTACAGGGGGAGAATGACCTCCCTGCTCCTGCTGGCCACACTATTCCTGATGCAGGCCAGGATGCCATTGGCCTTCTTGGCCACCTGGGCACACTGCTGGCTCATGTTTAGGCGGGTGTCAATCAGCACCCCCAGATCCCTTTCTGTTTGGCTGCTCTCCAGCCACTCCGACCCCAGCCTGTAGCTCTGCATGGGGTTGTTGTGGCCAAAGTGCAGCCCCTAGCACTTGGATTTGTTGAAAGCCATCCCCTTGGACTCTGCCCATCTGTCCAGGCGCTCGAGGTCCTGCTGCAGAGCCCTTCTGCCCTCCAACCCACCAACATCTGCCCCCAGCTTGGTGTCATCTGCACACTTGCTGATGACTGTCTCAATGCCCTCATCCAGATCATCAATGAAGATGTTAAAGAGGATGGGGCCCAGTACTGATCCCTGGGGGACACTGCTAGTGACAGTTCTAGATCACTCTACAGAACCAAGAATATTTTCCAAACCCAAGTGGCAGTCAGAATGAGAACATTTCTGCATTTCCCCTGTGTACCTCACTTCTGAAACATTTAGCAACGTTTAAAGAAGGCAGGAGGCTTTGTATGAGAAACCTTCACTGTCCCTCTCTGTATCAGCAGCTGCTTAATCTTAGTAAACTGAGGTATCTGAAATCTGAACTCATCCCCTCTGTGCAAATGCAGCATGCCTGACAATTTCTCCTAGCCACATCTTTTCCAAAGCACTGCACACTCACCAGATTGCCCTCATGTTCATAGACCTCTTTAATTTCCAAGCCATCCTGTGAGAAATGCAATGGATAGAGAGTTTCACTGATGCTCAGTGGAAGCCAAAGGTGTCAGGCAATGCTGCTTTGAGACAAGCCACACAAATGGCTTTCAATGAAATTCTGTCAGTACACAGACTTTATAAAAGCAGTACTTTGGGGATGGATACAGCCCCAAGCAGTCATGGCAGTCAACAGATTATTTTCCTTCAGAACAAGCTACATTTTGCTGCCTCAGCTGGATGTTATCCAAACATATGGCTGAATATCTTACATGGGATTGGGAACATTATGCACTCTGCACAAGCCATGCTCAAGAAAAGCTTTTCAATTTACAATCTAACTTTAAAAAAGAAAAAAAAAAAGCACATTTTGGAAGAATACATAGAACCAATATTTTCTTTTTCTTTTTTTTTTTCCCCCTAAATGAGTTTTGATCTGAAGAAAACTATTCAAGAGAGCAATGCAATAGGAAAAAATAGAGAATTTTATCTCCACAATTCATGCAGCATTTCCTTATTTAAACTATCCCTATTTGAACTATTTAAATTTGGGTAATAGGAGAAAATAGAGAATTTTATCTCCACAATTCATGCAGCATTTCCTTATTTAAACTATCCCTATTTGAACTATTTAAATCTTATTTATACCCTAAAGTAGGGTCCAAATGGTTATAAATACCACACAATTTTCACACAAGACCTGAAGATTTCATGCAAAAAAAAAAAAATACCAGCAAGAGGAGGCAAGTTGGGTTTGAATTAAAGAAATCTAAGTTAGTGCAATGGAAAAAAAAAATGGAGTCAGTTATAAATTCATATGATCTTATAGGCTTATCTCAAAATGACAGTCAAGCTTCTGCTCCAGATGGTGCAATAGTGTTTGTGACATCCACTTTGAACTGCAATCTAGTTATGTGTCAAGCAAGAGAGTCCATTATTCACAGCATCAGTGCTGGGGAAAGAAGGTTAAAAGTTCAAGACATGCCCCAAGTGATTAAGGTTGTAAAAATCAAGAGATATACTATGGGGGGGGGGTGTGTGTGGAAGCCATTCTTCCTTTTCTTCCATACTCACTTTGTCCCAAGAAATGTGTTTAAGCAAAAAAAAGAAAAAAAAAAAAGAATAACAGGATGCAGGGAGAAAAACTTCAGTTCTCAGTAGTATTGCAAAATACATCTTTTTACTTGAACTCCTTAAAGGCCTTTGCTGTCAGTTTCGTTTTTCCTGGGCCAACAAAACAAAAACACCAAACCACAATAGCAAAAAAAAAAACAAAAACAAAACCAAAAACAAACCAAACAAAACCAACAACAAAACCCAACCAAACAAACCAAACCAACCTAAACCCACCCAAAAAACCCAAAACAAAAAAAACCCAGAAAAGCTTCTCTTGTGTCAGCAAGTTGCAGAACTTGAGAAGTCAGTTAACACTGTTTCTCCCTCGTTGCAATGTTCACTTCAGCTATGACATACTTCCAAGTAACTCTGATTTCAAACCTTGTTTTTCATGCACCCTGCAGATCACCACTTCAATCTGCACCAGTCAGGTGTCACTTCTTAGTCATATAAGCTTTTGATCTGCTAACCAGTAACAGATAACCCACGGATTGCTTCCAATCTCCCCAAAAGCTCCTGGACTGGGAGCTGCAAGTACTGCTTCTCTAATAGTTGAGCAGATTTAAGGGAGGGTTTTTCTAACCTGCTGTGAAAGGAAAGAGATGCAAAGCTTGGGAGGGTCACACCACAAAACATGTAGATTTAAAAAAACCTTCTGCAAAGTTCTTTAGTGAAAGTAATGAACGGAAAGATTTACCAAAAGATAAGAAATAAAACAAAAGTTGCCTACTGCTCAAGACCTTTAAAAACCCAGAACCTTTAAAAAGATATCCTGATGGCATCTCATTTCATCTAATCATTCTTGGATGGCATCTCAGTACCACAAACAGATCAGAAACACAGAAAAGAGGAATTCCTTTCTAACTAATGCATGAGTTTTTCTGTTTGCTGTTTGAGCTGCAGGTTCAAACTAGATAAAGAAAACCACTCTGACCAAAGGAAAGGGGAAAAAAAAATAGAATATATCTATATATTGTTCCACTGGTGTAAAAGTAAATTTTTCTTCAGCAGTAATCACCCAGCCTCAGCACTACAGACTTTACATGTTCTTGCTTTTTAACCACCCAGCCTCAGCACTACAGACTTTACATGTTCTTGCTTTTTAACCACCCAGCCTCAGCACTACAGAACTTAAAATGTTCCTGTTTTTCTAACTCTCTGTTCATCTCTGAGGTTTGCTGGATGCAAATGCATCGTGGACCCCTGTTCTAGTGGGAGGTGTCTCTGCCTATGGCGGGGGGGTTGGAACTAGATGGTCTTTGAGGTCCCTTCCAACCTAAACCATTCTATGGTTCTATGATTACCACATCATCTTTTAGATTATATCAGTACCTCAGTACTGCAGTAACTGATGTTTGGCCACACATGCTTATTTTCATGCCACAGGAAGTATTTAATGTGAATTTCACAAAGCCTGGTAACATTTGGACTTATATTTGTAAGTGCATTAGCATTTCAGAGCATCATATTGACAATTTATTGACCAAAATCTCTTTAATCCATCCTGGCAGGGTTCCTGAACTAGGCAGGCTTCAATAATGCTTAAAGCTTCTAAACAGTTACTACAAAATGTGCACACAATCATGTAGTATACTCCTGACACCCCAAGACTAAACCTCAACAACCTGTGCATTGCACTTAAGCAAATGTACACACTACTAAACACAGTTACATCACAACAATTTGAAGCCAGTCTTCTGCAAACTCAAAAATGTCTTTAAATACTGTGTGTTCTACATCACCATTAGAGTAAGAATGACAAAGCCAAGCCTATCAGCTCTCACATTTCAGTCCCCCAAGCTCCCATGGAGAGGAGTAGGCTCACCCTTGCACAGCAGGAGCTGAACAGACCCACAAGAAGGATCCTCAAACTTTAGAAAGAAAGCAGCATTAGAACCCACTCGACTTGAAATAACTGTTGGAGGAGCAGAGAATTACTACTCAAGGGAAATGAACTCTTGCATGAGTACTCCAGAAATTAAAATAACAATTCTAGGGGAGAAAAAAAAAAAAAAAAAAACAACCCAAACAAAAAAACAAAACAAAACAAAACCCCCAAAACCAAGCAAACAGAAAAACATCAACAAACCATGAAATAATTATTAGAAAATTTCCAAATATCCAGTACATTACTCAAATTCTTGGAAGTGTTTCTATGTAGACTCAAAAGGCAATCTAAATGCTATGTTTGGATGCATCCTAGAGCCAAAAGCTTTTGTTCATTCTTGTTGTATTTAGCTTATCCTTCATACAATGCAGAATATTAAGAATGAAAAGAAACACTGCAGAAGCATTTCAAGTGTAAAATGAAAAAAAAAAAAAATAAATAGATTCAGGCTTTTTAATTATTAAGAAATTCAAATGCCTCAAAACCAGCAAAGTACTCTTACAAGAGTGTTTGTATAGCCAATCTAAAATGACAACCCTGATTTCTTTGGAAAGGTTTTACATGCTCAGATTTGACTTCAAAGAAGACCCAGTCAGTGGAGTGAGCACACATTACTCTCCTGTGAAATTGTACAAGAACACAGATGGCAGCAAGACCATGATCTTAATTGATTTAAGAGGCAAGAGTTTATATCTTTAAAGTAACATTTCAGAACAGCAAAAAGCAAATCCTCTATGGGACACTTGAACAGGCTGTTTTAGAGTGGCCCAGCTTAGCAGCACATTTAAATACTCAAGTGAGACACAAAGCATCTCGTGGGAAAAGGAAGATACACAACACAGTACCATAAATGAGGAAGGATCATAATGATCATAATTTAGTTCCCAGCACAAGAGCTAGGCAAGAAGTGATGAAAAAGTTAGATACAGCTGCTTTCAAAAGAAACACAAGACTTGCTTCTCTTTCCACTCAAAATGCTACACAGCCTAAAAGACTTCAGGAGAAAAATCTGTGGAGAAGGCATCAAAATGCAGTGTTACAGGACACAGATGGGGAAGCAGCAATTGCAAGCTTACACAGCTGGGTTTGTAATTTTAAATGCACATGGTGATATAAGCAAAGCCTTTTCATTGTTTAAAATAAATAATAACTACTACTAGAGGGTATTATTTGTACATGATCATTTCTCAAAGGGCAGAGTCACAGCACAGGCTTTTCCTCACCCAGGCTTGTTTCTTGTGGCTTGCTGCATATACTTTGATTAGAGAGTTTTTAATTACACTTTAGCCTGTTAGCACCATGGGGCCAATAAAACTAAGAGAAATAGAACTAAATCCTTTTCATTCAACACAACTGTTAACTAAACACCAATTAATTACACCCACACAAGCCTAATGAAGATAATGGGGTTGCAGAGAGTTCACGGATGGTATGAAGTGGCTTGCAGCATCCTAACCTTAATCAGTTAACTACTCCATAATAGGTAGGATCATAGGATAAGACATCCTCTTTCTACATGCTTGCAATTACTATTACTGTTAATGGAAATTACATGGGCACACGGATAATTCATGTAACATTCACTTCATCACAAAACAAATAGGACAACTACTCGAAGGGAATTCTTAACCAGCACTTCAAGCACTTTATTAAGAAGAGTGCAAGGTTATTAAAGTGCTTCAGCTCGTTGCTTTCCTAAAGGCAAAGATGACAAGTTTCTTTTCCCAGACAACTGATCGATACTCACAGAGCAACACGTGAAGCTGCTTTGCCATGATGAATTTTATTTAGAGCCCTTTAAAGAGGCAGAAGGTGGGAAACTGATCTAGAGGCACTTGAAGGTTCAGCTCTCACATTAGGTTGCATTATTTAGCCTGTGACGATGCTCTCAGAGCACCACATCTGCACCATTACCTCCAGAAGTCTGTTCTTCCAGGAATATTTAATTAAACTGGAGTTTAGTAGGACAAGCATGCCCAAGTGACACACATCTGGGACTATTCCACTAGTGGCACTCAGCCCACTGCCAGCCCAAGCCCTTCCTGAGCAGTACCATACCCAAAGGAGCAGCTTGGACGAGGAAAATCTAATGAGTGCTTTGCTGCCTGCTCTCAAGGAACAGGTAGAAACTTCTTCCAAGGAAATGGCTTTTTCAAAAAAAAGGCTTTAACTCTCTGGAGAGGTACCATACTATTTCTGAAGGATGTGAAAGGAAAAGAAAATGATTCAGTGGGGATTTTTCTTCATTATCACCCAACACAGAGAAGCGAACACACAATGAGCAAAGGTCTACACATATTGATTTTAGCGCTGAGGAAGTGTGCAACTAACAGCTTTTTAAGTATCTCCATTTTCAGTTACTTCAACAAAATTACCAATGAACAGTATAACAAAGTGAAAGTTTTTGTAGGAAATTGCAGGCTAAAAATGATCATTTAGGTTGTGAAACGTTTCTTTTCATCGAAAAGTAAAGGGCTTTTAAATCCGCGAGCAGAGTTATTGGGGCATTTTGCAGCGTTATCCTCACTAGACATTTCACAAACCATAATCTGTCTCTCTTTCAGGACGATAATCTTACACAATTTCGTTGTTCGTAGACTTTTAAAACCGAAGGGTAGCTGCTGGAGGCATTCTGACTTGGAGGACCATAACCAGCCTGGGAGGGAGGGAAGCACCAACGCCGCAGAAGGCATTAAGCAAAGCAAACGCACGCCCGGCTCCAGCCCCGCCCGGCGCAGCAGCGGTAGGGGCTCCGTGCCGCTCGGCGGGCAGCTGGCACCCCGGGGGCACGCAGCCGTCCCGCCCAGAGGGCCCCCACCGGCTGCATGGCTCTCGCGAGAACGCTGCCGCCCGTCGCCTAGCAGCCATGGAGCCCGGCGGCCGGCGGCAGCCGAAGCTGCTACAGTGCCCGCGGCAGCAGGCGGCGGAGTTCTACCGAGGCCACCAAGTGCCGCAGCGGCTGGAGGAAGCGCTGAACGCCCTCTACCCGCTGCGCCCCGCCGATCTCTACGGGGAGCTGGTAGCGCGGGGAGGGGAGACGGCGCGCAGGCACCCACCGCCTGCCTCCCGCGGCCGGCGCCCCGCGGTGCGGGGAGTGGGGCTGGACGGGGCTCTCCTCACTGAGTAGGACCCTACCTGGCCCCGTTCCAGCGGAGGGGGGAGCGGCCCTGAACGGCCCCGCGGGCTTTCCCATAGCCCCTTCCCAGCTGGCCGGCGCAGGCGTCGGGCTCCGTCCTTGCCCGCAGGCGAGGGAGGCGCTGAGCGTCCCGGTGCTGCCCGCCCAACAGGTTGATGCGAGGAGCCTCCTGTCTCTATGACTTCACTTAAGCTTAAATCGTTTCCTGCTGAGACGGGAAACGTGGTTTTGTGTTTGTGACCAGTAGCACTTGGACGCTGGGCCAAAAGCATCCCCGCAGCAGTGGGGCTTTGTCCTGGGCTGGTTGCTCATCTCAACACAGAGATGTGGGACACCTTTTGTAGGCAAGAAGTCTGTTCCCAAAAGACTTACGATTTTCCCCAGCCTGTATCACATAGGGCACGAGAACTTTTTCTGAGAAGGAAGATTTATGGTTAAAGGTTTTTTGTATTTGTGCTAAGAAAAAAGGGGGGGGGAAAAACACCAAAAAAAAAATTCCCCAAAACACACAAAAATTGTTTTGTTTTAAAGGTTAAAAGCTGCTTGTTAATAGATAAAGAGATGGGAAGCATGCTACAGGAATTTTAATATAACATTAAGTTCTAGTAGGCTTCTGTATGGATTTTTTTTAAAGAGTTTATCTTGTCCGGGATCTTTTTTCTCTTTATGAAAGAGAAGAGACAGGAATAGATTGCCCAGGGAGGTTGTGGCTGCTCCCTCCCTGGAGGTGTTCAAGGCCAGGTTGGATGAGACCTTGAGTGACCTGTTCTAGTGGGAGGTGTCCCTGCCTATCGCAGGGAGTTGGAACTGGATGAGCTTTGAGGTCCCTTTCAACCTAAACCATTTTATGATTATTTTTTCAAGACCTTATCCACAGACAAAAATCCTTCCTTGTGTTCACTGCACAGGGAAGGTGGAGGCTGTGTGAATTCTAACAGTTTCATGAGTAGCAGGATGAGTACTTTTGTAACTCTGTGTAAAGCCATGTAAGCTTTGGACAAATCTGGTTAAGGACTCCTATTCATCACTAACTTTGCCAAATAAAACACATATAAGCTGGATGTGGCTTTGAGCTTCCATGCTTAGATAGGAGTTGGATCTGTTCCCCAGAATCTCAATGTTAAGAGATAATCCACCTTTTATTAGAATCATAGAATCAACAAAGTTGGAAGAGACCTGCAAGATCATCCTGTCCAACCTATCCCCCAGCAAATATAGAAGTATATAGAAGTAAATGTACAGTGTAACAAAAGTATTTTGAATGCTGGAGGATAGAAGTGGATTTTCTCAATGGTGGGTTTACCTGGACTATATTTCATAGAATCATAGAATGGTAAGGTTGGAAGGGACCTCAAAGATCATTTAGTTCCAACCCCCTGCCATAGGCAGGGACACCTCCCACTAGCACAGGTCACTCAAGGCCTCATCCAGCCTGGCCTTGAACACCTCCAGGGAGGGAGCAGCCACAACCTCCCTGGGCAACCTGTGCCAGTGTCTCACCACCCTCCCTGCAAACAACTTCCTCCTAACATCCACTTTAAATCTCCCCTCTTCCATATTTAATGGAATAAATATCTTTTTGCATAGAAAATGACCTTTAATGAGGCTCTTTCTCTTTCATTTAAGGCTAACTACTTTTCTAAAATTTCAAAAGCTCCAGTAATCTGCAAAGTAGTTGGAAGAAAAGTTCTTGATGGAGTTGGCCAGCCAACATTAGAAGTGGAAATACACTGTACAGTTAAAAACTATGAGAAGGTATGAACTGCTTGTCCTAATGACTGCATGGTCTTTAAAATGATTCCATTCTGATAAGCAAATATACATGTAAAGCAGATCTATCAAGAGAGTTTTGCCTGAGTGGTTATAATTTATGTCAAGAAACATGACAAACATCTGTGATTACTAAAGTATGAGACATTAGGAAGAAAGTGCTGGATGAAAAAAGATGTTAAGTGAACAATAGATTTGAAGATAGGTACTTGTGGAGTTGGTAAGGACACATACTTCCTAGTCTTTCAAATGACATTCCAAAGCTGGAAATTAATCATAGAATCATAGAATGGTAAGGTTGGAAGGGACCTCAAGGGTCATCTAGTTCCAACTCCCTGCCATATGCAGGGACACCTCCCACTAGGACAGGTCACTCAAGGCCTTGTCCAACCTGGCCTTGAACACCTCCAGGGATGAGCTTGTAACTGCTCATCACATCTTTCAAAGACCCCAGTGTCCAAATGCACCTTCACAGCTTATCATGGTTGGTACAAAGAGAGTTTTAGTGCTGGTTGCAGTGTAACAAGGAGTGAGCTGTGAAGTTTCACTTACTTAAATATCTGTAATAGTAAAACATGACCATGGACAGTAGAGCAAGTATATAAGAAACAGGATTTGCAGGCAGAGGTCTTTTACTCAATCAGCAGATTTAGTAGGAGAAAGTAGACAAACTTCAGGACACATGAGCCCTTCTTTGGTCTCAAATAAAACCATGGACTTGATAGCCTCGTTGGTTTTATGGTGCATCATAATATACCTCCTCATTTGCCTTTGTTTTATAGGCAATAAACTGCCTGTTCTTCTTCCTTAACATTGTCTTCTCCCTTGTGCCCTTAACAACTTCCCTTTTACTCCAAAGCTGACAGCCAACTTCTCTTTCAGAGGTGATCTGAAACCTCTAACTGGTATGTACCTAGCTGTATTTTAATCTATTTCACTTTTTTTTTTCCAGAGGATTTGTTCCATTGTAATGGCTTCTCATTCTCAAATACCTGAAAATGCTTCAGCTCAAACAACTGAAGCTGATGAGAAAGAAAGAAATGACTCTGTTACCACTGCTGTGGTATGGGTCAATGAATCACTGAATGCAATGTTAAAAGACTTGGAGCCTACTGATCAGTGTAAAGTTGATAAGATGCTTGGGTAGGTTTTGGATATTGTGGAAACTATTGCATTGAAAACATACACCATTAATTTATGCTGTAAATGAAAAACATAGAATATTCAGTGTTTCCTACTATTTTTTAAAATTATTTGTAGGATTTGATGTCTACTTCTGATACATTGCCCTATGTTACTTCCTGTTTGTTTTTTGGGGTTTGTTTTTTTTTGTTTGTTTGTTTTGTGGGGTGTTTTTTTATAATTATGATATGAGAATCATGCTGCATTTTACAAGGCTTCCTAAATGGGTGTCTACATTTAGCCCATAGCTGGGGATAAACTACAGCAATTTCTCTTGTCACTTAATGAGCCCTCCCCAGCAGAAAAGAGGAATTGGGAAAAGGAGAGAAGACCCACAGGCTGAAATGAAAATGGATTTAATGAAAGCAAAGGTACAGCAATCACAATAAACAGGAAAGCAGTCCTTGTGAGCAAGAGAAGAGTAGCAGCAGCAATCCTAGCAGGAACCTTCCTTCTCCTTCTGCAAACTTCCCTCTTTGTGCTGAATGTGATGTTTATGATCTGGGATACACCTGTTGCCAAGTCACTTCAGGTGTCCCAGGTGACTCAAAGCTGCTAATGGCCTTCAGCCCATGGCTACCTTAGGATTCTGTCCCAGCAAAATCAGGACAAGGAGAAACAAAAACAAGGATCTCCAAGAAAAAAAAAATTAAAAATCTAAACATGGTCATGCTTCATATAAGAAGCTCATTCAGTGGCAGTTGAATTCAGTGGGGATGTTTATTGCAATGCTGCTTCTTCTATTCCCTGCAGTGCAGAACAGAACTGATACAAAAGACCCCTGTGTCTGTCTCCTGACTGAGCTAATCCACAGAAAGCAGTTTTCAGGTTCTGGTGGAGCCTTCTTCCTGAGCAAGCTACTCCAAAAGGCTTCTTACTTCAGGCAGTTAGTTTCTCTGGAAGTGTAGTTTCTGTAGTAAAGATCCCTGTTTATTTTTTTCATGCAAGTATTTCTTCTTGGGAGCATCAGAGAATTAATGGCTGTATTTTTTCCATTCAAAGAAATAAGAGAAAAATATCACAGATGTACCTGAAAGTATTTTTATGGTAACATTGGAGGACTTACCTGGCAGGATTATAGCTCTCTTTGCACTGGAAGCAGTAATATAGCCTCTTGTCCTCATCTGCAGTTGGACCTGTTTCTTCCTTCTGAGAGGAATGACATTTTGCTGTAGGGGTAACAGTTGGGCTGCCACACTTAGCACAGGCTGTAGCAAACAGACCTTCCACATGGAATAGCTTTGGAGAAACCTTGGGTATAGAAAGGGAATAGAAAGAAGGGAATAGAAAGAAGGGAATAAAGACTCAGTTTGAAAGATTTTTTTCTTTCCAGCTGATGCAGGTTTAAATAAGATTTTAACACATTTTTTGCCACTACTTTATGTATCTTACATACTCAGCTTGCCAGAACTGGGTGACTCTGACCCATGTATGCAGTTTTCACTTTGTGCATGGAATCAAAATTCCACTGCTTCTGAGCTTGCAGACACTTAGATAACCAGTGCACAGCTCACCTGTTGGATTAGCAACCTAGCTCAGGCTGTTGTACATCAGGAGGTTATGACAGGACTCATTACCATCCATGCACAGCAAACACATCCTAAGATTGTCTACACAGAGCTGACATTCAGACCAGTGTGATCTGAAAAGCATGTGTCCAGGGCTATAATGCCTGCTTATTGTCTTGTTCTGTAGTTTAACCAGTGCTGCAGGTAACTACCCAAAATAATGTCATTTCTTGACTCCTTTAGCTTGGCACAGTGAGTCTATGCTGGAAGCTTACATAGCTGCATTTAATCCACTCTATGCTCTTTAGCTTGTATCCTGTGTCAGCTTGTCATATGTCTGACATTACTTGGAGCCAGTAATCTTTATGCCTCTTCCCTCAAGTGAATACTTTACAGACAAGGCAGAAGAACACAAGGAAATTCAAAAGCAAGCAGAAGCAGAAGCAGAAGCCACCCTTCTTCCCCTTACTTCAGACGCTCCATCGACAACTGCGCTCCCTGGGAAAAAAAAAGCAGCAAAAGCAGGTTTTAGTTTATTTGGTTTTAGTGTTTGTCTGCAATACAGATATTGATAAAGGGGCTAAAACATTTTCTGAAGTAGTCCATGGACAGGGAGGGACACTGTCTCATTTTCAGAGGGTTTGGTTGCTCTCTTAATTCATCTTTCTGATCAGCAGCAGTGTCTACTGCAGAAATGAGAGAGAGGAACAGAGAGTTTTCTCATCATTCACATGCATTAGTTGAACAGTTTCTGCCTTTGTTTTACAGTTGGCTTAGACAGGAGGTTATTAGACTTCAGAGTGAGGAATAAGAATGGAGGAGGATTCAAATTATAAGGAAAGAAAAGGGAATCACAGAATCGAACAAGAAAATAGAATTAAGATAGAAGCTGGAAAGAGGGAAGGGAAAAAAAGAAAGAGGAAAAATGTTTCTTGCTAAGACTGAGAAAACAAGGAAATAAGGTGAAAGGAAAAAGAGAAGGGAGGAAAAAGTAAGCAAGCAATCCTACTAAAGGAAAGAATGGTGAGAGTAGAGAAACAGGGTAAGTATACATAGCCAAAAACTCCCAAAGGAAAAAAGCACCATGTTACCTCCAGATACTGCATTGCCCTCAGAAAAAAAAGGTTTGTTATCATATTTTTCATGACCTTCCTCTGGACCCACTCTAACAGTTCTATGTCCTGCTCTTTATATTTGTCTTGGTTTAAGGAGCAAAGACAGATGCTCTTTGCACCTTCCAAGAAGAGCAAAGGAAGCACTCCACACAGGATTGGAAAGAATTGGAAGTATAAATAGAAGTACTATTCATAACTACATACAACAGTACAAAAGCATAGAAAATACCAACAAAATCCATAGTCCACCTCGGCTGTGGTTCTCCAAGAACCTCCTTGGGCCAAAGATTCATCGTCCACCTCCCTCCAAACCAGGCCACAAATGCCCTTCCCTGGTCCCCAATGCTTCTCTGCCCCAAACCAAACCCAAGTAACACAGCTACAAAATCCGCTTGCTCCAGGCCCCAACTGGGAGCATTGCCAAAGCTAAACCAGACCTCACTCCTCCGCACCAAACCCGAGATAAAGCTCCATGCATCCTCCCAGGAGCAGAGAGGGAGGAAATGGGNTTGAGCATTTTGGCAGAAGTTGATCCACTGTATCTGAAAGGGAAATAAATTCTTTTGAATATTATATGCATGTAGAATATCTAAAAGAGCAGTTTGCTCCTTGGAATATCCAATTGTAGTAGGCTTAAACTTTTCTCATTGTCATTATTAGAAGAAATCAAGTATGTGTACACCTAGTTAGGGCAAGAAGGACAATAATGTGTTCAGTTTTGGCCCACTCACTACAAGAAAGACACTGGTGTGGGTCCAGAGGAAGGCAGCAGAGTTGGCAGTATTAGGCTAATGGTTGGACTCAATGATCTGTAAAGGTCTTTTCCAGATTCTGCAATTTTATGAGATAGAAATCATGCTTATGAAAGGAACATGCAAAAGTGATGTAACAACACCGGATATAAACACAGATAAATAAAAACACAGATTTCAGTGAGGGGCTTTGAAATGCATCTGAAACCTGGGGCTTTTTAGTCTGGAGAAGACTGAGAGAAGATCTAATAAATGTTAATAACTATGTGAGGGCTGGGGGTCAGGAGTGGGGACAGGCTCTGCTCACTTGCTTCCTGGGATAGGATAAGGAGCAATGGTTGGAAGCTGCAGCACAGGAGGTTCCACCTCAACCCAGGAAGGAACTTCTTTCTTGTAAGGATCCCAGAGCACTGGTACAGGCTGCCCAGAGAGGTTGTGGAGTCTCCTTCTCTGGAGACTTTCCAGCCCTGTCTGGATGCGTTCCTCTGTGACCTGCGCTAGATTGTCTGGTCCTGCTCTGGCAGGGGGGGTTGGACTCAAATCTATTTGGGTTCCTTCCAACCCCTAACATCCTGTGATCCTGTGAAACTAGACTGATTACAGATACTTTGTGTACTTGTAAAAGTCATTTCATATAAAAAAACAACTGAGAAAAGATTTCAGTTTCAAAAAGAAGAACTGATTGTTTTGCAGTGCACCATGTACACAGCAAAATGGCAATGTACATTTAGTCATAGGACTGTGGTATACCTAAGCACATGATTTAAACTACAAAAATACTTGGCTATTACTCTCTGTCTTGTAGGAAAGAAGGTGGAAGTTGCAGAGAGAACAATCCCACCTGCAGACCCTGCTGAGCCAGTGCTGTGTGGCAGCTTAGCCATTGGGGGAACGTCACTTGCTGTAGCTAAGGCTGGTGCCACCATTAGCCATACTCCATTGTACTTATATATCACACTGCTGAAGCATGGTGAGGTACATCTGTTTCTTGTGATTACTTTATCCCAGTTACTCTGGAATTCTGAGGCCAGTAGTCCCTTATGGCAGTAATAGTAAATATACCTCATGGAATTCACCCTTAAGATCATTGCCTGTGGCGGTCTTCGAACCCTGTGCCATAATTAAAACATAGCATAAATTATTCTGGTTTTTAACATATTTATTTTCACATGGTACTCCACATTGTCTAGGATTCACCTAAAGAGATGACTCTGCCACTCCCAATGGTTACTGTCTTGCACTGTGAAAAAATGGCATCTGCAAAACTGAAATTAGTGAAAGAAGTTCTGCTCGTACCACCAGTTCAGTTATCCATCAAACAGGTACTACTTCATTTTCCTTTTTATAGATGCATTCTACAGACTTTAAACTTTCTATGTACATAAGCATGTCAGTCTTCTCAACTCATAAGCATGTCAGTCTTCTCAACATAGCCCTTACACACTGTATTTTTAAGGTTTTCTTTGCAAGGCCAAAGTTTTAACAAATATTAGTGTAGAATTACAACCCACAGAACACTAGAAGAAGTGAACAGATGAAGATTTAAAAAGAAGATAGATGAAGATGTGTTAATGTAGAGGAAAAGAAAAATTGCCTTGAAGATGATGTAGGGAAATTGGATTTGATTTTGTTTAGAATGTGGTTTTGTGTTAGTAGATAATAGATAGTAGCATGCAAACCAACAAAACTTGTAAGAAATTCATAGGAAAGAATAAAATCTTTGGGAAGAAATTGCTTTAAAAATGAAATTGTGAAGCTAGAAGGGAATACAAAACAGAAAAAGGGGCATGGAGGATGGATGAGACAGGCTACATCAAGCCCCTCTTTAGCCACGTGTTGCATTAAAGAATGCATCTGCACAAGATCATAGAATCATAGAATGGTAAGGTTGGAAGGGGCCTCAAGGATCATCCAGTTCCAACCCCCTGCCATAGGCAGGGACACCTCCCACTAGCACAGGTCACTCAAGGCCTCCTCCAACCTGGCCTTGAACACCTCCAGGGAGGGAGCAGCCACAACCTCNAGCACGTAGCCATTCCTCCTGTGTTGATGTGCTGTCAGCTGTGACTGACTTAGTCTCCTGGTTTTAATTATTTTTGGTTTTCTCCACATCTTGGATTGGAAAATGAGAGAAAGGCAGGATGTCTGTGATGGGGATATTGGTAACAGAGGAAAACCAGGCTGGATTATTCCCCAATTGTAAATCTGCTATGAGGACAGGCTGAGGGAGCTGGAGTTGTTCAGGATGGAGAAGAGAAGACTCTGGAGGAACCTTAGAGCTGCCTTCCAATGCCTGAAGGGATCCTACAAGAAGGCTGCAGAGAGAGTTTTCATGATGGTGTCTAGAGACAGGACAAGAGGGAATGGTTTGAAGCTGAGGCAGAACAGGGTTAGACTGGAGCTGAGGAAGTTCTTCAGTGTGGAATAGGCTGCCCAGGGAGGTTGTAGATGCCTCCCTGGGGGTGTTCAAGGCCAGGCTGGATGAGGCCTTGAGCAGCAGAGTCCAGTTGAGAAGTGTCCCTGCCCATGGCAGGGAGGTGGGAGTAGAGGGTCTCTGAGGTCCCTTCCAACCTGAGCCATTCTCTGATTCTGTGACTTATGCCTCCTTCAGCATTCCATTATTGGCAGGGTCTAACAAAATCTAAAATGCAGTTTATGAAGTTAGCATTGAAGTTTTCACTGACTCAGATCAAAATGAAAAAAAGAATCTTTCATGAAAAACAGTGGGTTCATTCAGTTGGAGTGTTCCTCTGATCCCAGTGCTTCATATGAAGATAGCAATTTTCTTCCCCCTGCTTCCTGGATATGTTCTAAAAGTAAACACATTCAATTGTGTCAGAGTTTACAGTTAGGGAGTTAGAGTCACAGCTATGAACAGTGATTACCATCTTCCCATTTCTCAGATGTCATGCAGTCCCATACATTGCCTACTTGTTACATTTGGGAAGGATGCCTTCTGGGGAAGAAGAGATCACTTCTCTGCCATCCCATTCAGCAGCAGAATCACAGAATTAACCAGGCTGGAAAAGACCTCTGAGATCCTTGAGTCCAACCTATCACCCAACCCCTTCTAATTAATTAAACCATGGCACAAAGTGCCTCCTTTTAAACACCTCCAGGGATGGGGACTCCACCCCCTCCCCAGGCAGCCCATTCCAATGCCAATCACTCTTGCTGGGAAGAACTTCTTCCTAACATCCAGCCTGAACCTGCCCTGGCACAGCTTGAGGCTGTGTCCTCTTGTTCTGTCCCTGGGAGAAGAGACCAAATGCACCTGGCTAAAACCTCCTTTCAGGTATTGTAGAGAGCAATGAGGTCTCCCCTGAGCCTCCTCTTCTCCAGGCTGAGCACAACCAAATATTTCTGTTCATTCCAATGCTGTGACACTTCATCCACACACACTTGACTGCATTTTGTGGGTGGGGGGATTATGTTAAGAAAGTCTACCATAGAGTTGGGTTTTTTAAATACTTCAATATCTGTGTTTAGAATAAATCTTCTGATTTAAGATGCTAAAATTACATACTTTATCTTGAAGATTCCTCTTGTTTAATTTCAGGGCCTAGAAAGAGTTCTGGATATTCAGAAAGAAATCATGAGACTATTTGAGCCTCCAGGCAAAGAGGTAGAATAAAAAACATGTGATGTATTTTATTGGTATATTTTTCTCCTGGGACTGTCTTTTTAAAGCTGAAGCATGGAACATTTAACCTGTCAGCAGGCTTAGTCTTGTAGCACAGAATAGATGTGCTGCTCAGACAGATGAATAAAACCCTGGCCATTTGGTGATATTAAATTAACAAAGATAGAATAAAACATTGTTCTGACACTTTCTGTTTACCTAAAGTGTAGCATCACAGTGAATATCCAATGTAGGGGTCCTGATCTTGCTAAGTCTCACACATACACCATGCCTTATGCCAGGTACTGTAGTGCCCTGATCTCAGTGTGTGCATATGTCAGGCCATTTGGCTTCTCCAAGTGCAGAGTTTAGATTCTCATTTCTGAGATCCTCTGCATTTCTGGTGAGAAACTTTTGAAAAACAAATGCTGGTTGGGGGTGATGCCCAGACAGAAATACACACATGGAATTAGTTGCACTGCAAAGTAAAGCTGGATAGTTGCTCATAGTGTTCAAGACAAAATAGAAGCTGTTTCCTAACTTAAGTATTTGCAATCTCTTTGGACTGAAACTCAGTCAACTATATTATTCTTGTTGTTATTATTCTTGTTGTTATTATTCTTGTTGTTATTATTCTTGTTGTTGTTATTCTTGTTGTTGTTATCGTGTCTCTGTCATTTTTAAGCCTTTCCTGTGGAATTGATTTCTCACATCTTTCACTCCCAGCAGTCCAGTCCTCAAATGACAGCCAGTAAGAAAGGCAGAACACATAATACAGGGAAGAAAGCTTTGGTAAGAAAGGAGATTTTAATTTTAAGCCTCCAGCAAGGTATTAATAACAGCAGGGAACCAAAATGTTCTTAGGAAATGAAGCATTAATCATAGAGTCATAGAATGGTAAGGTTGGAAGGGACCTCAAGGATCATCTAGTTCCAACCCCCTGCCATAGGCAGGGACACCTCTCACTAGAACAGGTCACTCAAGGCCTCGTCCAGCCTGGTCTTGAACACCTCCAGGGAGGGAGCAGCCACAACCTCCCTGGGCTCCTCCCTAATCTCCAAGTACCATTTTGGAAAAAGTCAAGGCAAGACTTTTAAATACTCTAAGTGCTCATATTTTACATATTAATTTGGATTCTTCTGCCTGTGCTTCCCCTTCCTGTGGAAAAAGAACAGAAGGGGGGAAATTCTGGAATGTCATGATTTTTGTTATATAGAAATGGTGGTAAATTATCCAAATGAGCATTTTGCAGAGAAGATGTCCTTTTGATTGTGTAGCCCATAAAACTATTACCCACCTTGCATATTGTGCTGTTTCCCAGCATTATAGAATCATGGAATGGTTGGAAGGGACCTCAAGGATCATCTAGTTCCAACCCCCTGCCATAGGCAGGGACACCTCCCACTAG
>WBNM01004252.1:13323-23360 GCA_013399055.1 Ramphastos sulfuratus | reverse complement strand
GGGACTATTTGCAAGGTCTTCTATAAAGAAAGAAAAAGAATAGAGTTACATATCAAGACATACAGTTATCTATGTCTTTATTATATTGCTGTCTTAATCTGATTAATATGTTCTTACTGAATGAAACATACCTTTTCAAATTTGTTAACTATAGTAAGAATATAAGATTTTTGACTTTTTGGAATGAAAAAGTGGCTTTATTTCTAGTTTGCCTAACGGATTTTTTTTTAAGTGGTTGAGTACTTTTACTAAAACGTGTTTCAAACTAACATCTCTGGATGCTTGAGGATGCCTGCCATGTATGCACATAAATGAACCAAATATATTTGTGTATGTTTTCAATATGAAACATACAGTTGCTTTTTTCTTCTTTCAAACAAGTATGTATTTTACCTTACAGTGCTATGTATGTTTAATTGAAGGCATTATCCTTGAAAATAATATGTTAATTGTGTCTGCAGCCCTTATTTATGCCAATTAGTCTCTCTTTCTCAAGAACTCGTTCCAATTAAAAGAAAACAACAACAAAACAATAAAGCAATTTGTGGAATAAAAAGCTACTTGAAGTGAATAAAACTGTCACAAGCTGGATCTAAATAGACCTCTGCTGATGTGAGTTGTTTTGACATTCTGTGTTGTTATGAAAATCAGTGTATTACAACATTAAAATTATGGCAAGGCACTTCATAGGCACAGCCCCTCTGACATTGTAGCAAACATAACAATGATCTGAAACTGTGTTAATTATCCTTGCCTTATTTTGCTGACATTGCAGGTGAACAGACATTTTTAGAAAGCTTTTCCTGTGGTCTGCTTTAGACAACTCCCTTAGGATTTGCTAATCCTGCTTCACTTATTTATGGAAGCAAGTATAGACAACTGGCTCCCACAGACATCTACAGGATAAAACACAAGGATTTAGGCTTTGAGGGGACCTTAGAGTAGCCTTCCAGTATCTGAAGGGGGCCTACAGGAAGGCTGAGGAGGGACTATTGACAAGGGCTTGCAATGACAGGACAAGGGGTAATGGGTTTGAACTGGCAGAGGGGAGATTTAGACTGGATGTTAGGAGGAAGTTCTTTACGGTGAGAGTGGTGAGACACTGGCACAGGTTGCCCAGGGAGGTTGTGGCTGCTCCCTCCCTGGAGGTGTTCAAGGCCAGGTGGGAGGAGGCCTTGAGTGACCTGTACTAGTGGGAGGTGTCCCTGCCTATGGCAGAGGGTTGGAACTAGATAATCTTTGAGGTCCCTTCCAACCTTACCATTCTATGATTCTATAAATTGAAGCTTCTGATATTGAATACAATAAATCAGAAAAAAAAGATTATAGTTATGTTAATGTAATAATCTGTCCAAGAATTATATCTCTTCTGATAAAGTATCCCAAAGAATGTGAAGTGAAAAGTTCCTCATTTAAGACCTGCTTGAAACCCTCTGCAATTAGAAAAAGAAATTACCTGCAGCATAAGTAAAATATAATTAAATAATTAACACAGTAATATGAGGAATTAATTAAATAATTAAGAATTAAAAATAATTTAATCCAAATTACTAAATTGACAATATATTTTAATTTGTATTACCTACAATAGTTACATTCCCTTTACTTTATTTTGTATACTTTTCTCCTTTTGATGAAAAAATGTCTGAATGCTGGCCAAAGCCAGTATTCAGTTAAATACACATTTAACTTATTCCAAATAGTACAAATGATAATTTTATTTAATTTAGTAATGCATGTATAAAAGTAAATTCAAAGTATTCTGCAATTATTTTACAACTGTGGTGCCCTGACAAACAAAAAATCACGGTTGTTGTTAAGCTGGCTTTAGTAGCACTACTTCAGTAATACCCAACCCAAGTGGAAGATACTCTTCTCTTTGGAATACTTACAGAACAAAGATTAAAAAGAAAATCTGGGAAATATTCAGTCTAATTTCTGATCACATGATATCCAAAGGAGGTTGTTAAAGGAATAACAAAATGGAATACTTGCCTTTATAGNCTCTTCAACCTGGAGAAGAGAAGAGGTGTCTTCCAGGAGACCTTAGAGTAGCCTTCCAGTATCTGAAGGGGGCTCCAGGAAGGCTGGGGAGGGACTATTGTCAAGGTCTTGCAATGAGAGGACAAGGGGCAATGGGTTTGAACTGGCAGAGGGAAGATTTAGACTGGATGTAGGAGGAAGTTGTTTGCAGTGAGGATGGTGAGACACTGGCTCAGGTTGCCCAGGGAGGTTGTGGCTGCTCCCTCCCTGGAGATGTTCAAGGCCCGGTTGGAGGAGGCCTTGAGTAACCTGTACTAGTGGGAAGTGTCCCTGCCTATGGCAGGGGTTTGGACCTAGATGATCCTTGAGGTGCCATTCTATGATTCTCTGTTTCTATGTATTTTGACATTTCCTGGGAGAAACTACTTTTCAGTCGACTGTTCAGACACTTTGAGCTGTCTTCCTGAACCTGCAGGAAAGAATGCAAGATCTCTCATAAGGGAACTAATGCCTAAGGAACTACTTTTAAAAGTGGAAGATTTGTGTTCTTGTCTTTTATCTGATTTTGGTTTATGCATTTTATATCAAACACCAGTACATCTTTCTGTAGGGGCTGTTAAATTTTTCTTTATTATTACCTTTCTTGAAGGTAACTAAGTTTTAAAGTCCCTTCAGCAAAGTATCACTCAACTTCAAAGATGTCATCACACAAGCAGTTCTTGCCATGTCCAGCAGCACATAGTTAGGTGTTTATAGAAATTTAATTTTGCCAAAGGTTAAGCTGCACTTGTGTCAGAGTTGTTGTGTTTTTAAATCTTCACATTATCTTCAATAGAAGAATTGTTTATTGCTTCAAAACAAAGACTGAACAACAGCTGAGCTCAAGATTTTTTTTTTTTTCCTTTAGAAGTGACTGTAACAGGAAGAAAACACATTATTCATGGATACTTACTGGGCTTTTTCACCTCTCTTTAGGTCTAGGAATTTCCTGAACATGACATATGAGGTTTGTCCAATTATTCTTAACTGATCTTTCTTACAAATACTTTTACAGTTGAACTAGTGCAAAATTTTTATTTGTAATATTTTTTTTGCAACTTGGATGTCAGCAATGACATTACACAGTATCACAGCATCACAGCATCACAGTATCACAGTATCACAGTATCAGCAAGGTTGGAAGAGACCTCAAAGATCATCAAGTCCAACCTATTACCACAGACCTCGAGACTAGACCATGGCACCAAGTGCCACGTCCAAACGTGCCTTGAACACCTCCAGGGATGGTGACTCCACCACCTCCCTGGGCAGCCCATTCCAGTGGGGAATGACTCTCTCAGTGAAGAACTTTCTCCTCACCTCCAGCCTAAACTTGCCCTGGCACAGCTTGAGACTGTGTCCTCTTGTTCTGGTGCTGGTTGCCTGAGAGAAGAAAGCAACCTCCTGCTGGCCACAACCACCCTTTCTTTGACCTACTTGTGAAGAGATAGATCCTTGTGTTTATTCTGAATTTTCCTCCTATTTGAGTTCATGGTAGTGGAACAAAGAAGAGTTGATCACTATGCATTTGTTTGTGTGACTCAAAATTTGATAGAATTCTACAGTATCTGTTTTAAGTCATCTCTTTTGCAAACTGAAGACCTCCAGCCTGCTCAGTCATTCATCATATAGAAACTATTTTATAAGTGTGAGGTAGGACAATGCCACCAAAAAACCCCCAACCAAAACCAAAACCAAACTCATCTATACCATGCAATCAAAACATGAATTTATCAGGACCATTCTCATTTTTCTCAGTTGTTTTTTAGTTTTTTAATTTTATTCCTTTCATTGCAATTTCTCCTTTGCTTTGTTTGTGTGCTTGTTTCGTTTGATAGGTTTTGGTTTTTTGACTGCTATCATAGAATCACAGAATGGTAAGGTTGGAAGGGACCTCAACTAGTTCCAACCCCCTGCCATAGGCAAGGACACCTCCCACTAGTACAGCTCACTCAAGGCCTCCTCCAACCTGCCCTTGAACACCTCCAGGAAGGGAGCAGCCACAACCTCCCTGGGCAACCTGTGCCAGTGTCTCACCACCCTCACTGCAAACAATTTCCTCCTAACATCCAGTCTAAATCTCCTCTCTGCCAGTTCAAACCCATTGCCCCTTGTCCTGTCATTGTAAGACCTTGTCAATAGTCCCTCCCCAGCCTTCCTGTAGGCCCCTTCAGATACTGGAAGGTTACTCTAAGGTCGCCTTGAAGCCTCCTCTTCTCCAGGCTGAAGAGTCCCAACTCTTGTAGCCTGTCCTCATAGCAGAGCTGCTGCAGCCCTCTATCAAAAGGTAGTATTTTTGCAGACTATTTACAATCTCAAAATACTCCTGTGTCAGAGTGGTCAGATCAGAGTCCATCATTTTATACGTGACATCAAGATTGCTTTTTCAGCAGGTGCATCATTTTTATTTAGCTTGAATTTCTTTGGTAATTTTGCTTTCCTCTTTCTCAGTCCTATAATATCCTCCTACAATTCTTCCACAAGCTTGCTGTCATTGCCATCTTCAATAGTCAGTGTCATCAGAAGTATTTCTCATCTTTCTGTTTAATTCTTTTTCTACACCACTTGCCAGTATCTTAAAGGGCACAACTCATCACACAGAACCCAGAATATTCTTCTTTGGAAAAAAAAAAAAATTAAAAAAGGCAACTTACTCCTGCTGTGTCACCTGTCTTCTAACTAATCATTTATCTATGCAATTATTTGTTTGTTTATACTGTTATGTCTTTATGCTCTTAAAGGTTCTATGTGAAAAGCTTGTTACGAGCATTTGTAAATACAAGTATATTTTATCAGCAGTTTATCCTTACATGAGTTTCTTTCTTTTCCAGAGTAATGGCAGTTATGTACCTGAGTCCTTTAATACAGCAATCCTTTTGTGGGTCTGGACTCAAAAATATTTCCATTGCATTGTTGTGGAGGGGTAATTAATTAATGTGAGATGATTTTTTTTTTAATACTATTGTTTATTAATATTCAATATTCAGAACTCTCGCTACCCCAATTAGTAATAATAATCTGCTCTTTGCATCAATAATGGAAAATTTATTCAGGTTATAAGAGGATCTAGAAATAACTAGTAATAATATGTAACATTAATTGAACTCAATTGAACTGGCAGAGAAGGTTGCTGTGGTTAGTGTACTGCTTGCGGTCAATACTCCGTTTGCCCACTAGAGGGACTCAAGGAGCTTCTTTCTGCTTCTGGCAGAAGGCAATGGGGAATTACAAGAGGCTTGAAGTAGTTTCTCACAATATGTCTCCCAACTCACGGGGCTGGCTACAGCTTCAGACAGAACCCAAAAGTTTTCTTGTCTTCTGCTGAGACTTCTGGTTCTTCCCAGGCTAACAAAGGAGGCAGACAATCTCTGGCCTGGTCCTGATCACCTCTGGATGATCTGTGTATCTCCAGGACTTCCTGTCTTGGCAGGAGACCTTCAGGTTCAGGCAGGATGTCTTGTGATGTGTAATCTTGGCACGATGTCACCCTGGTTATGCAGGCCAATTGCGTGGAGACATTTAGAGCCTGATCCTGGTAAACTCTTGGAAGGCAGTTTCCAGGTAGTACAGGAGCATTAATACAGCAGCAGAACATGAATAAAAGGGCAGAGCACATTGTGTCACCTGCTCATCTCCTTTTGTCAATACGGTCCAAGGCTAATGGGCCTTTGGATGCAGATTAGCCAATCAGAATGGCAGTTAGCCAAGCTTGACTATATTAGGTGAAGCCATAGGCTTGCTTTACCCTTTTTAGGACAGAACACAGGCCCTGCACAAGGCATACACAAGCTAAGAGTGTGTACCTTGTTTACCACAGGATGCAAATGGCCAGGGTCCTTAGACTCAGTGGCTCCAGGTTCATTTTTGTCTTTCTGGCTGTTGCCTCTCCCCAAAAGAGAAGGAGGGAGAGCAGAAAAACACCTCTGGGCAAGCCAGGACATGTATAAGCCTATTTCTGCCAGCTTAGGCCTACCACAACAGCTTTTAATAGCAGTTTTAGAATGCTCTCTAATGCAGAGATGCTCACTGCACTAAATATATGTATAAATGCCAACATATTTTGCCAATATTTAATCAGAGAACTGATTTAAATATGATTTTTCTCAACAGAATCAAATCTTCACAAATGACAGTTAAATAGATAACTTATTCCTTGTAAACACCTCCCTTTAAAAGGTTTGTTTACTGTCAGATTAGGAATTGAAGGTTCTCAGGCCAAGGTTTCAAAGTGGGAGCAAGAGAAATATGTTTTCTTTTTATGTTAAATTAGGTGTCAGTAAAATATTAGTGGCTTAATACACAGAGACATGGTTTAAAGTCATTTGAAAAGATGTAGCACCACTTCTGAAAATACTTGAAGCAACACTCAAATCTTTTTTTGAGTGATACCAAATGAGAGTGCATGCAAATCATAAAACACAAGCAGCAGGAGTACTCATCAAGGCTGTCAGGTTTTCAAGATGAACAGGATTCCCATGCTGGTTGATGAGATTGAAGAAGTTAACGTTAAAAAGATTTGTGACCTTCTTCTGCACAAGAGCTGCAACAAATCGCTACTATTCTTTGCAATATGACAACCAAGTAGATAAGGCTTTAGTACAAGTACAAAGCAGAGAAATTCTCCATATCAAGTACTAGATTTGTGAGTCAGTGAACAGCGTAGATAGTTCTAGATAGTGATTCCATGTGTCTATGGGGAGAGATAAGTTCCCTGAAGCATATAAAAATTATTGTCAGACATTAGAATTTTTATAACTTTAAATTTGCTCAAATGGTTTTCGGTCTCAGCTAAAATCAGGTCACAGATCCCAACCATAAGAAAAGGGGGGAAAAAAGGGATCATAAAAGCTACAATCCCAGGAACAGCCAAGTCACTTACCCCACAGATATGATGAAAGTGCATTATAACTTCCACTATGAGCAATTCTATTAATCTTTAATTTCCTGTATTATCTCAGGGCTAGTTCTGCAAACGTTTTATTATAAGAAGAGTCCTGGAGTTCAATGTGATTACTCATAAGGGTAAGGCAAAAGACAAGTCTGGTACAGCTTATAAGATCAAGCTACAAATACTGAAAAGATTCATCTTTCAAGTTCTTTTGATCATGCACATACTTGTTCTTTTTTCCTTTTTTTTTTCTTTCTCTCTAAAAAAAAATCAGCTTGAAAAACAACTGTGGCAAAGTATTTCCATTAATTCAAATACTACCCTAATACATTAAAAAAAAAAAACAAACCAACAACAAAAGAAAAACATGACAAGAAAAATTATGTTTAGCAAGGAATATAAAAACAATCACTGATGCTTAAAGGAGTTGCATTGATGATTAGTACAGTATTTAATTTCAAACAAGAAATGTTAAGAAGCAAATTATGCAACTTGCTATATGTTTTGATATTTGAAGTGATAATTGAGGAAAATTTTTTTTTTAAAAAACAATTACCTAAGAGAAGTATCTGTAAAAAAAAAAAAAACAACAACAAAGTGTAAATTGTCAAAATTAATCTATCTAAGCACTTTTAAAAATCACTGTACTAGCTCATTAGGCCTTATTTTTCAATTACAGAGAAAATTCAATTAAAATTTCTGCTATTTATGATGGTTCAGGCATGAAAATATGAACGTCTGAAACCTGCATTATGGCTTTAAGAACAAAGTTTTCAAAAAACTTTAAACTTAATGAAGATTTTTTTCTTAAGTGTGGTGGAACGTCCAAATTATACCTAAAATATATATCCAAGTTATATCTTAAACACCTACCTGAATACCCTTGCCCCCCACCATTTCTCCCCTTCTTCCTAGGTGGAAGAAGCAGGAAAGCAGACAAAAGCCTTGGTGCCTCTCAGTCTACCATAGAGACACCAGGTTTGGTCTTGTTTTGCAACTTGCTTGGTTTCTGGTAAACACAGGCTGGAGNTGGAAGCCTTCTCCAGGCTGCAGAGCCCCAACTCTCTCAGCCTGTCCTCATAGCAGAGCTGCTGCAGCCCTCTCAGCATCTTGGTGGCCCTCCTCTGGACCCGCTCCAACACTTCCATGTCCTTGCTGTGCTGGGGGCTCCAGAACTGTACACAGTAAATGCAGGAAGCAATATTCTAATTGCAAGGAGTAGTACACATGGTTTACCAACACACGCAGCGTGGGAACAAACAGGAGCAGTTAGAAATCCATGTGCGGTCAAGCGGTTATGGTCTGGTGGCATTAGAGAGATGTGGTGGGACAGCTGACATGGCTGGAATGTGGTGGTATGGATGGCTACATCCTATTCAGAAAAGACAGGTCAACAAAGCCAGGTGGTGGAGTTGTACTTTATGTGAAAACATAACTAAAATATATTGGGTTCTGTCCAGGGGTGGATGAGGGGTGAGTTGAGATTTTATGGGTGCAAATGAAGAGACAGGCTGGCACGACTGATACTCTTGTGGGTGTTTATCACAGCCCACCTGATCTGGACAAGGAAGTTGATGAGGCATTCTACAGGCAGTTGACAGCAGTGTTGCTATCACAGGCCCTGGATCTCATGGGGGATTTTAACTACCCAGGTCTTTGCTGGAAGGCCTTCTCAGCCAGCCAGCCACAGTCCAGGAGGTTTCTCCAGTGCATCAACGATAAATTCCTGATGCAAATGGTGGATGAGCCAGCTAGGAGAGGAGAAGTACTGGACCTGATACTCACTAACAACGATAGTCCTTTTGAAGCAGTGAAGGCTGAGGGAAGCCTTGGCTGTAGCTATCATGAGACAATGGGGGTCAGGATCTTGTGTGGTAGGAACAGAATATCAAGCAGGATCACAACCTTGGCCTTCAGTAGGGCCAGCTTTGGCCTTTTAAAGCAATTGCTAGGGGAAATCTCACAGGACAGGTGTTGCCATTTAAGAATGGAGCCCTAAATTGTAAATAAATTCTGAGAGACTTCAAGGGTACATCCCCAAAGGGATACTGGTGGAAATTCCTGTGTTCCAGTGGAACTTTATGTGTTCCAGGAACACTGTCACCTTCATCTTGACATACAGCCCTCAGAAATTTATAGACACTAAAAAGATGCCCATATAAGTGAATACTATTTAATTCACACAGGATTAAATGGTCTACTACATTGTTCTGGTGAAGACTCATATTATTTACCAACACATTCTGGTGAGAGGAACCAGACGTTCTGTGAATCAAAATTTTTTAAGAATTGAAATGTGGTAGTTGAGTATCAAACTTTTGCCAGTACAGCATGATTACAAAATAGCCACCATTTCTTTCCACAAAGAGAAGAAGGGAAAAGTGATCTGGGTAATTTCAGCTCATTATGCAAGGTTTTAAAATTAAAACTCTTGTCTTTTGTAAGGTCAGATTGAATGAAATCTTAGGGTAGAAAAGATGGATTTTTATTAAATATGTTGCCTGGAGGAGAAGGAAGAGAAGAAAGCTATCTACTTTATATACAGAAGAGTTATTTTAACTTAAAAAGAATGTTGCCTTGGAAGAAAATGAGCATGAATAGACCATCAATGAAATTTGACCTCAAAGAATTAGTAAAGAAATGGATTTCTTTAACAACCTTAAAAAAGTAGTGAAGGCAAAAAAGAGATATTCTTTAAATACAGCTAAATAGTAAGAGCATGAGATCACCATGACTGGAGTCTGGACGTGGTCTGATATCTTCCTTGTGTAAGAAATGTTGTGTCCAGCAGGAGTAGGGAGTGGTTGTACCCTTGTGCTAGGCCCTAGTGAGGCCACACCTCAAATACTGTGTTCAGTTTTGGGCACATCAATACAAGAGGGATGTTGAGGTGCTGGAGTGAGTGAAGAAGAGAGCAACAAAGCTGGTGAAGAGCCTGGAGAATAAATCTTATGAAGAGCATATAATGGAGAAAAAATTATTGGATGTGAGATAGGATTTTTTCAAAATTAATATTGTTTATTAATTTTGCTACCTGAAAGGACATTGTGGAAAAGTTGGTGCTGGTTGCTTCGCAGAGGTAATTAGTGATAGAGCAAGAAGAAATGGCTTCAAGCTGTGACTGGGT
>WBNM01004251.1:84472-175032 GCA_013399055.1 Ramphastos sulfuratus | reverse complement strand
AGGGGAAAAGGATCTGAGGGTCTTAGTTGATGGGAGNGTCCTGCTCTGGCAGGGGGCTTGGACTGGATGAGCTTTGGAGGTCCCTTTCAGCCCCTGATATAATATGATTCTATGAAACCTTTCTACTTCTCTCCTAATTAAGTATTTAATGCACCTACAGTGCTGAAGGCTTCCTTTCATCCCTAAACACGCCTTGTTTTGTAACTCTAAGACAACAAATAACACTTGCATCAACCTGACCTTCTACAGTGGCTGAGACAGATTTTATTCAGACTCTGCACAGCTACCTAGTGTTTATGACGTAATTAAGTCATGACTCAGATTGCTAGCTAAATAGAATCTGCACCTGAAAACATATGTACACAATTCTTTTTTTTTTTTTTTTTTAAAGCTACCAAAACAATTGGAATTGTTCCTTGGAGCAGTATGTGGCTCTTTTGTATCCCTGTATTAGTACCCTACATTGTATTCTGTTGCACTATTGTATCCCATTGAACTTGGTGGAATACATTATGCAAATCCATGCTTGCTTCTTGTGAATGAGCAAGAGAGATCTCTGAAACGTAAGCACTACTGCAGTTACAGCTTCCAGTCAGGCACAGTCCACCCTTTGTGAGAGCAAAGGGTGTCGTGGAGAGCATGCAGCTTTAACTGCAACTTAATAATGCAAAACAATTTAAATGGGCTGATTTTAGTGATATAATCAGTGGTTTTCAGTGACCAAAATAGGTCATGTTTGAGAGAATACTGTAAAACAAACATAGCAATACTGAGAAGGGAGGAAATCAACTAAGAAAGTGTCAAAGGCACAGTCCAAACTCTTGGGAAAATGCTGTATTAGAGAAGCAAGGAAAACCATACCACACCAGCTTGGTCCTGTGTTCAGTTTCCCATCACTGCCATTAGGCAGAGAAACATAAACCTGCAAATGCAAAGAACAGGAGTCAGAGGAGAGATGGCAGGCAGTCCCCCATGGGAGTGCAGCAAAGGGGAAGGGTCATCTGGGGAAAATGGGAGAGGCAAAGCTAGGGTTGTGCAAAGCACTGGAGCTAAAATAATCATTGGTTTGAGTAAGCCTACTTGATTTCAGCTGAACAGTGCCTCAAGGAAGGAGACAGGGCACAGAGTACATTCACAGCTGAGCTGAAACTCAGCTTGAGGTCTGTGAGGGCCATGGCTGGGGGTATGTGATGGCAAGGAAGAGAATCAGTGTTCTTCATGTACAGACAGGCAAATCACAATTCTTCTGTTTATAACTCTTCACCCAAGGTGATGTGTTTAATGTTGTATGTTTGTGAACCTTGCAGTTAGGGACATAACTGAATGTCTTTGCAAGCCTCTGTTGGTATTAGGTGAACAGAGCTCCCAACTGAGCCATGAGCTTATTGAGCTGTGGCCTAGCATTTGGCCTGAAATTGTGCCAGAGGAGATTTCTCTTGGATATTAGGAAAAAATTATTTACTAAATGGGGGTTAGGCATTGGAACAGGCTGCCAAGGAAGGTGATGGAGACGTTGTCCGTGGTGGTGTTCAAAGAACTTGTGGACATGGCACTTTGGGACATGGTTTTGTGGCCATGGTGGTGTTGGCAGTTGGGTTCAATAATCTTGGAGGTCTTTTCCAACTGAAACAATTCTCTGATTCTATGATTTTTCATGTTGTGTCACAGATACTCCAGGAGCTGCTGTCCTTGCCAGGCATTCACATGATGCCTGAATTCTCTAATCTGGCTAGGACATGTAAAACACTCTGATTGTTGTAGCACATTAATATTCAGACTTGATTGTAATCAAACGTTCTGTTAGACTCTTGTAGTTGCTGTTACTGGAGTCATGGTGAGAAAATCTGCAAAGGAGTTAGATTGTCATGTACCTCCCTACAGACCTGTTCCTGTTATGTGGGAGGTGAGATCACATCCAGGTGCAGGGGTCTGTATGTATTCCTCAACCTGGAATGGGCATGAGGCTTGAATAGATCCTTTCATGCTCCCCTGCAGGGATCAAAGTTCCTTGTCATATATGTACCTCAAGGACACTTGGGAGCTCAGAGCTATAGCACGTGTCACTGATAGCATATCAGCTTTGCTGTCTAGACTGCTACAGAGAGTTAGTGCTATGAAGGCCTCACTTTTGTCTTGTAACTGAACTGTTGTACTCTCCACTTTTCATCTATGTTCTTTCTGTCCCATACAGTCCTGTCCTTATATTCCTCAGGTAGGAAGGAGATGGTATTGCAAAGATGCTGGACTCAAGTAGAATAAAACATTCCTGTAGTAATAATTCTGAGGCAAACCTGTATTCTCAAGGCCACCTGGAATACTGAGGCTACTCCGTGGGCTTGCTGAGATTTAAAGATCCACTAATTGGAACAGGTTATTTCTGTCTTGTGATGGTAAAGTTTGGGATTACTTAATTCAGGATTCTAAAAGATAAATGACAACCTGAGATCCTTGTTAAGCTTTTGGGGGTGATTTCTTAGCTGAAAAAATTACGAAATGCCCCTAAATATATGGACATAGTGTACTGAAAATTAGTTGGATATAATGTTCTTTTGGACTTGTGTGTCATTTGTGTTTGGTGGGGTGCAGTAAATAAGGTCTTAACCAGCATTCGACCAAAATAGAATAATCTTTGGTTTCTTAACTACTTGAACTATTTTGCAGAAACAAGCCACAGGCTGTATGGCAGGGATAGGATGTATTCATAAGACATTTATAGGGAAGATGTACTTCATGATGAACTTCCTCACTGACCTTGAAGTCTTTCTTACTTTCTTACATGTCTTGTGTCTTGAGGTTTTACAAATTAAAAAGTACAGCACCAGAATTTATGATGATAAAACTCTAAATCATGTATCAAAGCAAACGTGGAGGTGAGAATGTTGAGAAGGGCTAAACATTGAGAAATCAGTTGGCAATGCTGCGCCTGAATTGCATTCATATGCTTACACCAAACAAAATGTAGGACAGATTTCAATATCCTGTAATTGCATTCTTAGTCTGAACTCTTCAGAGCTGTCTTAGATCATGAACAAGGTGTGATATTCATCAAGTAAATTTGCCACAAATTCTTTTCCTCCCAGCTCATTAGTTGCTGTCAACAACTGTGACAGATTTGATGATTCATGCCCACCCAAAAATAGTAGGAGCAGGGGAGCTGCACAAAAAAAAAAAGGTCTGATAAAGTTATGCCTTGTGTGAATCAGATACTGTCATTTGCAACAGTCATCAAGTCTGCTGTGCCAAGAGGTTTCCTAGGCTTGTGACAAAAGGTGGCTGAAATCAGTCTCCCTTGCTTTTACTTTAGGAAGGTTCATCTGCTTGGTTTACTGAGCAGCTGAAGAATCAAGGAGACCCTTCACACTAAACACAAGCAGCACTTTTGCTGTTGTTTTGCTGAGTGTTTATCAGCAAGGTAGCCTAATAAGCACAAACCTCTCAAGACTATGCAAATCTTATTGGGATGTAAATTAAGTGCTTGTGAGGAAGAATCGATTTTCTTTCTGTTTGTATGTTACCTTTTTCCATACCTATTACAGAAAACTTATTGTGGCTTCAGAACCTCATTTCCCAATGAAATAATGTTTCTGAGAGAAGGACAAAACTGTTTGGCATTCATGTTGCACCACTGTCCTCTTTCTGTTGAAGATATTTCCTTGAGCACAAACCAAGGCTTGTATTTAATGTGAAATGACATGAATTACTCATGCTGGGTGTGTGTTATAAACTGCTCCAAGGTCCCACAGCACGCTGTTATGTGAAACTTACTGGGCTGCCACAGAAGCAAAACAATTGAGTGCAGGTCTAATATTAAAAGTTGATTAGTGATCTCCTTAATACCACTATCAAACAGAACATTTCTGGGGAAAGGCATTGGAATCATTCTTGCCCTGAAAAGTGGGTTTATATTCCCTCACAAAGTGGCAGTCTCTGAATTTAGGTTTCCATAACCTATGGGAGGCCATAACCAGCCCATTGTGGATGTAGTTACCCTCATTACAGCCCTTCTGCTTCCACACACTGCATGATTTTACCCCTACAAAAAAAAAGTCAGACCTGAATGTTTGGGGAACTCAGACCAGGATCCCAAATAACTTCAGACTGTCTGCATTTGCGTTTCTGCACCCAGGCGTGTGTACACACACGCACTGAGGCTTCTTTGCAGATGCCTGCCATTCTTCTGCCATTTCTTGCAGTAGGCTGTAGATGATGCTGACTCTCAACAGCCTCAAGAATGTCTTAGCAACACAAATTCCTTCCCAGACACTCAGAGTGGGCTTCCACGGGAATGTCTGCAACCCTTCCCTGCTGCTTTTTCTTCCTGAGAATACACAATATCTGTGTTGGAGATTACCCCCAGAATTAGGCACAGTTTATCTTTTACAGAGGCAGTCACTGTATTTTCAAGACTTAATAGCTTTATAAGATCATGGACTTATAGGCTGTTTGTTGTTTTTGACAGACTTAAAATAATGCATTTATAGTAGCTGTAGTTGCCAGAAACAGCTGCCCAGTGCAGCAAGAAGGCTGAAGACATTTGTTTTAACATCTAAATAAAAGAAAAAAGAGGAGAGGAAGAAAGAGAAAAAGGTTGACTGCAATTGTAGGAGTAAAGCTTTAATGCAATTCACTAATATCTGTTTATAAAAGATTTCTTCTGTTCATTAAAACAAATGTCACCTGTGGTGGAGTTTGAGCTAATTGTTTAGTTTCTCTGCACAGAGAATGAGTAGGTGTCCTGGAAAGCAGCTCTCTACCCCTGTCCAGACTGGAGCAAATGAACTCAGAAAAATGTGTGTAGGCCACATGGTCATCTGAGTATTTGGGTTGAGCTTTCTTAGTCCTTCTATGTTTCTCTGTTGTCTGTGTCCTGATAAATTGTTCTTCTGTCAGCATGATGAAATATTCTGAACAACTGATTTAATCATGCATTTATTAGATTCTATTTGCTTCTTGAAGGATAGAGAATTAAGAATTTGTGGTGGTAAGCACAGCAGGGAAGCATAGATGGATGAACACGGAAGAGATACAGGTATTCTGGCTTGCTCCTCAGGGAACAACTTCCCTCAGCAGTCTGTACATATCCAGTCCTCTAAGAAGTGGAAAGGTCCATTAGGACATCTGCCTATTTGCATACTTTCCTGTGGTGAGGGAGAGCAGCTTGCTTCTGCAGCTGCACAGTTACTGTATAGTTGGAAATAACCTTTGCTGTCATCCTAGCTGTCATTGTCTCATGGGGCTGGTGGCATCTATTCTCTTCTTTCATTTATTAATCTACTTAGCAAACTTATGCCCACAAAGATTGCCAGTGCCCTAAAAACTATCTGAAAAAAGAAGTAGAGAAAACATCAGTGATCTTCTTCAGCATACTGCTTGGGAACCCTGAATAGTCACATAAGGACCCAGCAGTATCAGATACTAAATCGTAGCTTCTCTTGTGCCACTCATACTCTGATACTCCACTGCATTTTCAAACAAGGGCCAAGGCTTAGCTGGGTTCAGATACAGCTCCTTGGTTAAACTAATTTTGATGGAGCGAAACCACTCTTGAAAGCAAGTACCTGCCTTTGCTCACTGGGGCACTGTCTGCAAACCCCTGGGCTTTGGTTCCCAGGTCGCTCAGGTCAAGCGCTTGCCTGAGAGCACTGCTGCTTCTGTTATCTTACATGTCTAGAGAGTCATTGGCTTCATTGTTTTCCTCAGAGGTCACACCACAAAGTAAGTAATGAGGTCAGATTGCAACACAAAGTGGGAATACTTGCAGGGTGTGCATCCAGTATTCAGAGTCCGCAAGACCTCCTAAACTCCCTCACCTAGATGGTGTCACAGGAAAAGAAGGATACAAATGTGGCACATCTCACCAAAACAATTTGCCAGGTGTTTAATGCAGCATATGTTAATGACTAAGAGATCTTCCAAGGAAGAGTTAACCTGGATGTCTTTTCCTTTTGGAACAAAGCTGCTGGAAGTGCCAGAGATTTAGTATGTGCTCTGTGGGTGTGCTCAGGTGTGCAGCAGACCCGGATGCAGACCAACAAATCATGGGTGGGGTATGAGAAAAAAGACTGTTGACACTGGCAGATGTCAGAGCAAAAGGCAATGTGTCATAAAGCAGCATGAGAGAGAATAGAGACAAATCTCTGTCCACCCAAGAATACAGATTGATTTATGTCCATGTGGGAGAATGGTAAAAGGAGCTAATGTGGTGACATGATCAGCATGAGTGTTACAAAATGTGTAATAAGCTCTCTCAAAAACATTGTTATGTAGGAGGGAAAATGCTGACCTGCAGCTATACCCCAGGGATCAGTCATTACTCCTGAAGCTACCACTAGTGAAGGCAGATTAGGTCCTAACTGCTAACAAAAAAACCCATGGAAATCTAGGGAAGCTGTTTTTGTAAACTCTTTTCCTTTTCATCTGGTTATTTTAGGTCTTTATTCTTGTTGTTTCCAGAAGGAGGAACATCTGACTGTCATAATGTCTAGTAATGTTGTTGAATGTATGCCAGTTTATCTAGTATATCAAACAGGTTTGAACAGAAACCTGAAACATTTAAAAGTTCTTTTTAAAGTACAACCTGTCACTCTAACTTATACATAGTGTGCACCTGTTGTCTCAAATGTACGTTCTTCAGAAATGGTTTTTGCCATCCAGAAACGGATCCATAAGAGCTTCATATATTACTTGTGCAGTTGGAACTAAAACCATCTTTATTTAGCAACTTTACTGCTTTCTCAACACATAGATTTCCTAGTGAAGAATCAAATAGAAAACTCTCTTTAGGTTCCTTCAATACCTACATGTGCCATTTCCCAGATCAACGTGGAGGAGTGACCATGATTAGATAATTCTAGACATGTCATGAATCCCATGGACTAAGTGGTGTATTCATTTTCTTGCAAATCCCAGGATTTTCCTTACCGTAATGTTCGTGCACACTTTTGAATCATGGAAGGCATAGCTCTGCCAGCTTATCAGAACTATTGGAAAGCTTTCTTTTTATTTTTAAATGCATTACTTGAGCTACTGGTGCAGAAGATATGGATTTAACTGCCCTACCTTGCTTTTAAAGTTTCAGTTCTGATATCAAATTGCTCCTTTTTATCTCCTTTTGTGTAGCCAAGTATGGACAGAGAATTCTCACTGAGTGGGCTGGCATGGTACAAAGTTACAAATGTCAATAACACAAATATTCTACACCCCCCTGCTACATAAAAGAAAGCTTTTTTTTTGCTTTTTTTTTTTTTTTAATGAGAATAAGTGATTCTATTTTACAGTCTGTTTCTTGGAATGCTTTAGATATTCTGTAATTGAGAAATAATGGAACAAGTCAAAACATTTGAGAGTAACAGTAGTCTTCTAGTAGACTAAATTGTTGCTCTTCTAAGGGGTAAGGATAATTAACTTCAAAGGAATATAGAATGAGGTTCAGGCTCCCTTGTGCACTACTTAGGTAAGATAGATGTGTCCTTAAAACTAGTTTTGAGTAACAGTAAAGCTCAAGAGAGAGAGCACAGGAGAAAATTTTATTTGAGTTCTTTGTCATAGTTGCTTTTAAGTAGCTTGCTGCATATGTTGGGTAGCTGTCAGAACAAGTTTCACCATTTCAACAGCTCTCAGTGACCTCCTTACAGAAGAGTGCAACACCTAACAGCATGGGCCAGCTTCTGCATTTCAAAATGAACTTCAATGTCATTCCAGCCCATGAGGTAGCAAGAGAGATTTTTGCTTTCTGAACAGCCTAGAGATATATCAGTAAATAATTTCTATAAGAAAGAGGAATTAAAATAAAAATACTAGTGTGGTAAGCAAGTTTGCATATCCCCACAGTTTACTTTGTGCCCATTTCTGAGACTGGCTTCTCAGACATGTAGTGTTGTGATAGATAACTTGATAAGCACACCCAAGCTCCTTGACAATGAGAAGTCCTTTCAGTATCAATAGACTCCTAAAAGAGGCAGCCAGTCCAGCACTTCAGGTGTGTTTTCACATAGTGCTTTCTGCACTTCATCTTCCTTTGCACCTTCCCTCTCCCAAGGGAAGTGCTGCCAGCGATGACTTTGAGCAGTGTGACAAATCTTATTGAAGACTGAACACACACAGCCCTCACAGGCTGCAGTGTTTGCAGGGGCTAATATTTCCACCCATCAATGCTAGCATTGACACTGAATAGTCAAAACAAGTTCTCACAGGCCTCAGCCAACACTTTATATATGTGCATTATATTAATTGTTGTCATATTTATAATTTCATCATGCTATTGTCAGTGTAACAGCTCCAGAAAAAGAATCGTTGGGGTTGGAAGGGTCATCCAAATATCATCCAGTCCAACCCCTCTGCAGTCAGCCAGGACATCCTCTACTAGATCAGGTTGCACAGAGCCTTGTCAAGCCTATCCTTGAAGATCCTCAACTACTTCCCTGGGCAACCTGTTCCAGTGTGGCAGCAGCCTCATGGTGCAGAACTTGTTCCTCATATCCGATCTAAATCTCCTTTTCTCTGATTTGAAACCATTGTCCCTCCTGTCACTGCAGGCCTTTGCAAACAGTCCCTCTGCAGCCTTCTTGTAGCCCACTTCAGGTAATGAAAGGCTGCTATTAGGTTTCCCCAGAGCCTTCTCTCCTCCATGCTGAACAACCCCAGCCCCCTCAGCCTGTCCTCAAAGCAGAGCTGCTCCAACCCCCTGATCATTTTCATGGTCCTCCTCTGGACCTGCTCCATCAGGTCCATGTCCTTCCTGTGTTGAGGGCTCCAGATCTGAACGCAGCAGTCCAGGTGATGTCTCACCAGAACAGAGGGACAGAATCACCTCTCTCAGTCTGCTGGCCATGCTTCTTTTGGTGCAGCCCAGGATGCTGAACAATGCCTAGAATCTTCAAGTGTAATTGATGTTAATTAAACAGTTAAATAGAAAAGGAAACAAGCTTTGGATATAGTTTCCATTATTCGAATAATCTTTAGTACTTTTTCAGTCCTGCATTAAATATTTTACGTATCTCTTGAAAGTAAAAAGTCATGAGAATCTGATAGTTATCTGTTTAAAAAGTAAAGCTTAGTATGCTAACATCATCTGACATCCAGGAAACATTTCATTAACATCTCAGATGTAGGCTACATTTTGTAGGTTAATTGGAAGTCTAGGTTGTCATTTGTATCACAAAACAGAGACCCTAGAATGCAGGCTCTTGTATGTGGACAGACATCAGGAATAGTGTGGCCAGCAGGAGCAGGGAGGTCATTCTCCCCCTGTACTCTCCACTGGTTAGGCCACACCGTGAGTACTGTGTCCAGTTCTGGGCCCCTCAATTTAAGAAGGACATTGAGGTACTTGAACGTGTCCAGAGAAGGGCAACGAGGCTGGTGAGAGGCCTCGAGCACAAGCCCTATGAGGAGAGGCTGAGGGAGCTGGGATTGTTTAGCCTGGAGAAGAGAAGGCTCAGGGGAGACCTTATTGCTGTCTACAACTACCTGAAGGGTGGTTGTGGCCAGGAGGAGGTTGCTTGCTTCTCTCAGGCAACCAGCACCAGAACAAGAGGACACAGTCTCAAGCTGTGCCAGGGGAAGTTTAGGCTGGAGGTGAGGAGAAAGTTCTTCACTGAGAGAGTCATTCCCCACTGGAATGGGCTGCCCAGGGAGGTGGTGGAGTCACCGTCCCTGGAGGTGTTCAAGGCACGTTTGGACGTGGCACTTGGTGCCATGGTCTAGTCTTGAGGTCTGTGGTAATGGGTTGGACTTGATGATCTTTGAGGTCTCTTCCAACCTTGGTGATACTGTGATACATGGTTCCTGCCTTCAAGTTCCTCCCATCTAACTAGAAATGACGTATGAGCATGACACATTATAGGTGGGAAAGATGAGATTGAGGATAAGAGTAATTGGTAGTGTGATCGAGTTAGGTTACCCTGTGCACTGGGCAGGAGGCTGTAATTGTCAGAGCTATTAGCAAGCACAGGCCTGAGGAGCATCGACCCACCACCCACAAAGCTGGGCCCTACAGAAGGTCTGCCAGCTGACCAAGGCAGAGCTGATTGCTCTTACAAGGTTCCTGTTTCTCAGGTTGATGGTCAGGAAGAGATCCCATACCATTGCTCCAGGGCGGAAATGTTACACTGTTGAGCAGTAATACTGATGGCTTATCAGAACTGGCACTCAGGGACCTAAAGTGGGACTCTTACTATGCAGCTATGAATGAAGCAAGTCTGTCAATGAGGAAGTACTTTAGAGATTATGAGATTTGAACTTCAAACTCCAGAGAATTAGCGTGAAAAATATTACTTTACACTTCCATAATTCAGAAATGCCCATTTCCATTAAGCCTTGCTTTTCCACATTTATTTTTTCATCTCATTGTATATATGAACTCTAAATCAGTAAATGTAAGTTAATGGAGCTGTGCATCTCCTGTATTTTTTTTTTCAGTTCCACTTATTTATACTTAATTAGTGGAGGTGAACAGAATGGTTCTAATGAGCCTGAGAAAGTTAAGCTAGCTCCCTAACAGGAAGAATGCTGCAGCATGCCTATGATGTATCTCCAGACATTTGTCCTGCTTGTAAAATGAAATTGGGTCAATAGATGCTAGATATGCACATAAAGAAGTGACTTTGAGAAAGGAAATCATGAGCAGTCCTAGAGAGCAACAAGGCTCTATTTAGGTAGCCCTACAAGGAACATGAAAAGAGAACATTCTATGAAATACAAAATGCAAAAAGGGGATTTGTTTGTCATCTGCTGGTGATCAAATGACTTCAGTCATCAGATAATATCCCATGGAGGCTGTTATCTTTGTAGCATTTGCCACATCCTTCTTTACAGTGTTTAGCGAGAGAACAAATTCCTCTACTGCACTCTTCTGTCTTTGCTGTATGTAGCCTCAAGATTCCCTGCTGAAATTGTCAGAGAAACTGACATTTTCACATGATTGATTTACTTTTTCCAGACTTTGTTCAGTGGATTCCACAGACACCTTCACCTCTCAAACACCTCCAGGCTGATACAAGCAGGGGCTCCTTTATATGGCAAAAATGAAGTTATGAGGCAGACCGGAAACCACCTTCCACTCTTTCAATAGAATTCACTCAAGTATCTTCTCAATTAGTGATAACTGCTAGTTTGGACATAGCTGTGGTGACTCGTTAGAGTTATTGCCACCGTAATCTTAAAATTGGTGATGTATTAAAATGCAAATGTGATGAGTAATTGCTCAGGTGAAAGAGAGATGTTGTCTTACAGGCTGAGAGGCGTGAAGCTGCAGGTCTTCCGATGCCGCCCATCAGCATAAATCCTTACAGCACCTTAAACCTAAAATAATTACAACTCGTGGAGGACCTCTAGAGACCAAAAGTGGTATGTTGTTATTCTTCTGGAGAGAGAAAGTGAGTTGCATCTTATGGTCCCGTGTTCCTACAGCAGATAGAACAGTGAGGCAGGATGCACAGTACTGTCGTGTTAAGAAATCCTTAAGGGTTGAAGAGATTTTTATATTTACATGAGAGTTGAACCTCTTTGTTTGATTTATACAAAAATGTTTTCTAATTATCAGTGTCTGCATGTAAATAACCTCTTTCCTTAACTTGCGACTGCCCAAGAATTTGGATGCTAGACAACCTGCACTGGTACTTGAAATTCATCTTCTTGTGTAGCTGATAGTTACACTCTCATAAGTAAATACACAAAGATTTCAGTGACATTACAACTTGCATTAACTGCTATCATCTAATCGTAGCTGGCATTTAGTAACCTATCAGTCTTCACTGATGTCGCAGCCTTAGGGTGGGCTACATCTTTGCAGATGCCCAGGAATACTATTGGCTGCATTGCAAACATGACTAAAAGTGTATTTAAGGACCTTCTCAATCTTTAAGATTTTTTTTCAACTCCTTCATTGTGTGTTTCTTTGTATGAAGTGAATGATATGCTCAACCTATCAATTTATATTTTCTTATAAAGATAAGTTAAATAAACAGTCACGATTTACATTCGACTTTTTGTCTGAAATTCTTCGAAGTCCCAAGCAACCTCAGTAGTCTTGCAATAAGTTCTAATAGCATAAAGGCCTCTGAAACTTTTGTGTACAAATAACTCCAGATGTGACAGTGGTTTGGTTTTGTTGTGGGGTTTTTTTTCTCCCTCCTCTTGTACATTTTAAAACTGAAAAACCTTTGGAAGAAGATGAGTAGGAACAAGGGTAGGGGCAGTGGTTATGTATGGTGAGTTGTTGTGGTGTCATTTTCTTTTGAAAATTAAGCAGACTAATATAGGATCATAGAATCATAGAATGGTTTAGGTTGGAAGGGAACTCAAAGCTCATCTAATTCCGATGCTCTGCCATAGGCAGGGACACCTCCCACTAGAACAGGTTGCACAAGGCCTCGTCCAACCTGGCCTTGAACACCTCCAGGGAGGGAGCATCCACAACCTCCCTGGGCAACCTGTGCCAGTGTCTCACCACCCTCACTGTAAAGAACTTCCTCCTAACATCCAGTTTCAATCTCCCCTCTGCCAGTTTAAACCCATTGCCCCTTGTCCTGTCATTGCAAGACCTTGTCAATAGTCCCTCCCCAGCCTTCCTGTAGGCCCCCTTCAGATACTGCAAAGCTATTACAAGGTCTCCTCAAAGCCTTCTCTTCTCCAGGCTGAATGTTCATGTATCATCTTTGTAGTTTTTTTAATTTAGTGTGTGAAATGAGAACTTTCCTGGAACACTGAAGCTTGCAGACTGCATGATTAGAACTTAAGTGATTTATTCTGTGATTGATTGAAGCCAGTGGTCACAGTGAGCTTTTGGCTTGCCAGGCAAGATATTACAGGATGGTCTGAGCATGTGGGTCACNTGCTCCTGACCCAGGCCAGTATGCCATTGGCTCTCCTGCCCACCTGGGCACACTGCTGCCTCATCTTCAGCTATTCTCTCCCAGCACCCCCAGGTCCCTCTCTGCCTGGCTGCTCTCCAGCCACTCTGTCCCCAGCCTGTAGCACTGCTTGAGGTTGTTGTGGCCAAAGTGTAGAACTCTCCACTTAGGCTCGTTCAATCTCATCCCATTGGCCTCTGCCCACAGTGTACCACATGGTTCACCGAGAGGAATCACATCATCTAAAGAAAAAAAGCCAATAAGCTATTGGATTGCTCAGCATGGAGAAAATGACACATGTTCAGAGTTTTAAGAGGGTTATTCATCTGAGTTGTTCAAGCAAACGCCATTGTGCCCCTGCAACTGCTGTGGCACAGAAAGAGTGCTCTGAAAGGTGAGCTCCTCCAGCGTTGCCAGGCTGCCAACTGACACCACCTGGTGGGAAGAGTCAATATCTTCTGCATTTTCTTCCGGTTTTGAGATGATCCTCCCGTTTCCTTCTGTTGCTCTTAACAAAGAGTTGCATATATACTTTCTGTTGAGCTGGCTGTAGACAAGCAGAGTATTTGCCAGAGTCCCTCACTGATAGTGTCCTGTGCAGATGATACAAGAACTTGCTTTGCTGTGGTTTAATAAAAATCATCGGGCTAGTACTTTGCTTATAGACACTAGATTAAATATTAATGCTGAAACTTACAAAGATTTCAACACCGTAGGTTAACCTGTCTTGGATCACCTATTATTGAGACATCTAAGAACCACCACTTACTTGCTTTCCTATGTAATTTAGGCCTTAAATTAGGCCAGAATAACATTCAAAAGTCCTTATTATGAAAAATCTATTCTTTTCCCTAATAACAGCTGCCTGAAGTGCCAAATAAGGATCTGTGTACTGAGTACAGCTCCTGGCTTAAACTGAAATTAGAGCCACTTGACAGATAAAGATTTGGAGCCAAAAGATACATTTTCCCTGGGTAAGCAAGGATTTTGGGGGTTATTCACATTCTGTTGTAGCTCCTCTTAAGGCTAAATTAGCCCATGTGGGGTTTTTTGCTCCAGGAGTTGAGTATCTTTCAACATTCACTCTAAATGAGGAGCCAGTGTGATTATTTTGCTGTGACTTTGCAGCCAGTCAGATCTGTGAAAAGTGAACAGTAGTTTATAAGTAAGAAGGTAGTGATCTCTTCTGGCCTTGAACTCCACTGAACCTCTGAATCTGAGAAGAACAAAACCACAAAGTTATATTTTAATTTATTTGTCACAACTGTAAATGCAGAATGAGTCTCTTTGCTTGACTTCAGTCAAATTAATCCAAATGTTGAGAGTGCACAAGATGAAAAAGGCCTGCTGGAAACAAGTTAGGAAATTAAAGGAAAACTTTGTTCCCTCGATTCCCTTTGTTCCCTTCCCAAGATTATAAACTGCTTAGTAGTTGGCTTTCCCATTAAAAAGTAAATCCTTTGGAAGACATTTTCATCAGGAACTGTTGATTTCCTTGTTGCTTTCTAGAATACGTTGGAAGAACATTCATGTCATCTTAGACCTATTCACTAGATAAATCACTTATTGGAAAGGCTTCAGGCATTTTCATGTCTCTGTTAACATTTTGAAATGTTAACAGAGCTACATACAGCTTCGCAGCTACAGAGCATCTCTACATAATTCATTCAAAGAGAAGAGCCAAAGTAAAACATCTTCAAAGCAAAACTTCTCCTGTTTCAAGATTTTTTTTTGAGTTTGAATGTTTTGTGTTCAACCTCTCCTATTATTTGTGCAGTTCAATATCTCTTCCACCTGAAGATGTCAGTATTTTACAATTGTTGAACTAACCCCTAGTGAAATAGATAATATCTAAGTGGTTAAAGCCCTGAAAAGTATTTTTGTCAAAATAAATGTCTAATACTCTTCAATATGCTCTTGAGAGAATTCTACTGGTGTTTAAATGATTCCTTTTTGATTGCACTTCCCATATTCTTTCTCTAATTTCCTCCTTTAATTTGCTGTAGAAGAACATGTTTGCGTTAAGTAAAGCAGAAATGAGGATTGTTTAGCACATGCTAAATATCTTTGATAATCTGAAATATAAAAGCTAAGGAACTTAGAGAGAAGAGAAACAAATCTGGGTGGCTGCTGTCAAATACTTTGTGAAAGCTGTAAAGTTCTAGAGGATAATCAGCTAGCAAGTGTCTTGCCACTTTGCTAAGGCATCTCACGGTAAAAGTGAGCAGACATATTGATGTAGAAACCACAGAGAAAAGACAATCTAGAGTTCCCTCATTTAACCTCTCTTTCCAAAGAAATTTATTTTCATTTGGTAATCGAAATCTTTCTACTTGTGATGCAGGGTACAAATAGTGTAACTTCCATGCTTGGGCAGCCAGTCTTTAAAAAGACAAAGCAATCCCTCTGATTCGGCATTGACATCATGACTGCTCAGATTCACAGAAGTGACAATGGCAGAATAATCATGGCCAAGTCCTTGGGCACTCCTGCTACACTGGAGGAGAGGTACAGCTCTTGAATTTGGTGTGCAGGCTCTGCTTGGCAAACATTGCTGTTTCTGAAGAGGTTGTGTCACTAAGTGGAGCAGCTTCATGTCACTAAGTACGTCATGCCATTGTCATGTCCACTTAGCTACTATGCCACTGAGGTGAGTTTCAGCACTTTAATTTCAGCAGTGGGAAAAATGAAAATTAAAGATAAAGTCGCTGGAGCAGGAGTTGCTATGAGATCTCAGATAGCTTTTTTTCCTTTCTCTTTAAAATTCAAGTATTCCCTTCTTATCACAAAGATAAGAAGAGAAATTAGCAGATGTAGGGGTTTTTTTCCATACTAGGTGGGTCCAGCTGGCCCAGCTGTACCAGCAGAGGCCAGTAGATGGCACTCCAGCAACACAGCTATACTCATTATCTTACAGAATTCATCTGTTACAGAATTGTAGTGCTTTTGAATTTGAAAATTAAAATATTAATTTATTAACTATAGGTTTATGTTTTACATATTATTGGCCAAGCTACAGATTTTGTGCAAAATTGTTTTTCTCATAGATACACAATATATAATATAGAAGTGTCCTGATCATAGAATCATAGAATGGTAAGGTTGGAAGGGACCTCAAGGATCATCTAGTTCCAACCCCCTGACATAGGCAGGGACACCTCCCACTAGTACAGGTCACTTGACATCCAACCTGGCCTTGAACATCTCCAGGGAGGGAGCATCCACACCCTCCCTGGGCAACCTGTGCCAGTGTCTCACCACCCTCACTGCAAAGAACTTCCTCCTAACATCCAGTTTCAGTCTCCCCTCTGCCAGTTCAAACCCATTGCCCCTCGTCCTGTCATTGCAAGACCTTGTCAATAGTCCCTCCCCAGCCTTCCTGTAGGCCCCCTTCAGATACTGGAAGGCTACTATGAGGTCTCCTCAAAGCCTTCTCTTCTTCAGGCTGCAGAGCCCTAACTCTTGTAGCCTGTCCTCACAGGAGAGCTGCTCCAGCCCTCCGATCATCTTTGTGGTCCTCCTCTGGACCTGCTCCAACAGTTCCATGTCCTTCCTGTGCTGGGGGCTCCAGAACTGCACACAGTACTCCAGATGGGGTATTCATAATTATTACCATTATAAACGTTATAAAAACACTCTTATCACTACTCACTTTACTAGCTGGGGCTTTAAAGCAAATGCTAAACTTAGTGGAAGACCTTCAGCATATTTATATTAGAAGAGATTTACATTTATTAACCAAAATAAACTTCTTTTAAATGAGGAAAAATCAGTATAAATGCCATTGAAGCTGAGTCACGTAAAGTTCATGAGTTCAGTGAATGTTTTATCATATGATTCTCTTCTCTTTGGTCAGTGTTCATAGATTCATAAAATGGTTTAGATTGGAAGGGACCTTAAATATCATCTAGTTCCAACCCTCTGCCATAGGCAGGGACACCTTCTGCTAGATCAAGTCACTCAAGACCTCATCCAACCTGGACTTGAACACCTCCAGAGAGGGGGCATCCATGACCTCCCTGAGCAACCCATTGCAGTGTTTTAGCACCCTCACTGTAAAGAATTTCTTCCCAATCTCCAGTCTAAATCTACTCTCCTCAAGCTTCAATCATGTCACTCCAAGTACTTGTAAAAAGTCTCATCCCAGCTTTCTTGAAGGCTCCCTTCAGGTACTGGAAGGCCACTATTAAGGACTTCCGGGAGCCTGCTTCTCTCCAGGTTGAATCATACACTTGATTGCCCATTTTTGAGTGCCTTGTATGTATCATTTTCCACACAATGATCTGGGAGAAGAAAACATGTTTAGGAAAAGGGGGAAAAAAGACCTGGGCGGCAATTAAAATACTTGGCAGCTGCTTCCTGGTCTTAGATGATGGTTTTGACTTCTTTACCTGCTCATGGTAATTAGGTTTGTATAACCTTCTGCATATAAGTTGACTGGAAAACCTGAGTGCCTGGTATTGAACTGTTTGAAAGAGAAGAAAATCCTGAATCAGGAGGAAAAGATGAAACATACAGCTTTTTTTGTAGTTCTCAAATCCCTCACAGTATTTTGTTTCACTTTATTAAATTCTTGGAAATATCAGCAATTGATGGGGCTCTACAGATCCAGTCTGGTTGGGCTAGTTAGTGTTGTGCTAGGAATTGTTTCTTAAACTAAGCTCAGAGGTTAAACAACTCAGAGATTGATGTCTTCTTTTGTAGAAGATAAAGCAGCAGCTTCGATAAAGACCACTGGGGGTTGTTGCTTTTTTTTGGATTATTTTCTCTTTTAAGGTTTATTATCCAGACAGAAAATCTTAGCTTTCATGTGCCCAACATTTAAAAAAAAAAAAAAAAAAAATCTCAGAGCAGAAGTTTACCTCACTGGTCTTGCCTGAACATCTCCCTCACAAGGCAGCCGAACCCAGTTTGCAGGAGCTGTCAGACAGCTTTCACCCTGATCTCCATCTATAATCAGTAACAAAACTGTGCTCTCTGCAAGCCCCTGAGCTTTCTGAATGTTTCCCTCTGCTGTTTGCCACCCAGCAGTATGTTTTCCCTCACTGTAGGTGCATTGTGTTTCAGGAAAAAAAATATTCTAACATATTAATCATGTGGAGTGGAGTTTCACCCCCTCTCTTTGCCAGATTACTGTAAGTGATAGCGAAAGTAACAGTGGGAAGCAAGAGATTTAGAAGGATAGCTCACTTCTGAATTCACATCAGGAGGGAATGTTCCATCCATTCCTAAAAGAAAAAGAGCCTTTATAGGCTATCTCTGGCTTCTCAGCATGAGAAAACCATGGCTTTAAATTTTAGGCAGGTATCCCAGGGGTTACCACCAAAACATTGCCTTTGTCATTATCTCAGGTATGGAGAGCTCAACACTATAATCAGAGAAGGCTGTGTGGATGTTATTTAAAGCTTTAATTTATCTAGCATCCCAAAACATGTCAGGTGTTTCTCAGAGTGAGAAAGAGTTCTGGGGCCATATAGATTAAATATGGTTATTCATATATATATGTGCCAGAATCTTATCTAAGCATAATAGTATCTCTATAGAACTTTTTTTTTTTTGTTATTTTTTATATGTATCAGCATTCAGTGTTTAGGCTGCAGAGAGCTCTCCTGGCACAAAAAAAAACTCATAAATGTCACTGCTATGGAATGGCTTTAATTTACCAGCCCCTTTGATCCTAACACACTTGATCTGCTTTGGAATATTATTATTTCTCACACCATTAATTTGTTTTCTCCCTGCTCCCCAGCTGGCCTGATGTAGTTCCATCCATTTTGTTTTTCTGGCTTGGGAGTTGATTTGTAAATGCCAATGGCACATGTTGCAGCCTTTGATATTGCCCTGACTCCCTTCCCCTGCTACCTCAGTGCCTCCTGAAGAAGCACTAAGTCTGGAGCCAGCATCACTTGTATAGTCAAACATGCCTGGCTGAGTGTGACTAGCAAAGCTCATCAAGAATTTCTCTTAACCTTAAGGGATGAAGTTAGTCCTGGTTAGTCAGCAAAGATTCTGTTCAAATGCATCATCCCCAAGCCTTAATCAGAGAAAGGATTGCTCTCAAACAAGTCAAGATGCTGTCAAGTTCGAAAAATTCAAATTCATCTCTTTTTCACTTGTCCACTCCTGATTTCAGCCTCTTCTTCACTGCTGGTCAGGAGTTCTCTCATGCCTCATGTGAAGTTTTACATTCTTACTTAAAACCCCCAAATCCTGGTTTTGCATAAGGAACAAAAGGACTGTAAAACAACCTGCTTATTCATAGGCTGAGGTGGAAGAGGCACCTAGTTGATCTGGGAAGCTTTCCCTGCACCAAGCCCCAAGACAGGACAGGAGACAGGAGAGCCAAGCTTCTCAGTGGAGAAAAAAAATGCAGTGCCAGAACAAAAATGCAACCAGTCAACAGCAAGTTGTCCTGGGAACCTGGTTATGTTACTTTCTCAGTATACCCTGTCTATGTAAAAAAAAAAAAAAATTAAGAAAACATTTTTTGGGGCGTGTGTGATTGAAATGCAAAATGGGCCTGAAATACTGATTTTTAGTTTTTGATGCTAGGAGTAATCCTTTTGGCAAAGCATTCCTCACGCAACAGATATCTGCAAGGAGTAGGTCATACATAAGTGTATACAGGGATGTACAAGTCATCTCCAAGAGATATTTGGTTTATGAACACAAGGAAATTAAAAACACTGATTGAAACATCTGGATGCAGTGCTTTTAACTGACTCTTTGCAGGAAGGCACAAGCAAGAATTGTGCATATTCTGGTTTTAGGCCTGCTTGCAGACAAGAATATGACTGCCAGGAGCTGAAGACTCATGCTCGTTCCTGTCAGTATTTGCTATGCTGAGGTAGACCAGCAGCTAGCAGAGCTGAACACCTTGCTGTCAGTCAAAGCTGTCTGCTGAAGTGGTCTTTTTTGTTTTTTCTTCAGAGAGTTTTCTGGCAAGCTTGCCTTTTTTTTTTTTTTCTTCAAAATAGAAATGTTCTTCCTATCCAGCAGAGCCATTTGAAAATCTCTTTCAGATGGTATGTGTTATTTCTTCCTTGTGATGTGTGAAATTGAGGAGGTCTTTTGAAGTCTCAATATGAAGAGAAATAACACAACAGTCAGAGGCTTCAGCCCTGTTGGACAAAGGATACGTGCAGTCAGGTCTCCCACATGAGGACTTGCCTCTTCCATCATGGATCTTCCTTCTGGAGAAGTCTGTGTTGCCCAGCAATTTTCTGTGTCTGGCTGAGGTGGAAAAAGTTCTTCACAGTCATCATAAAATAATCTCTTTAATTAGAGAGGCAGATTGACAATAGCATCAAATGTGCTCAGTGTGAAATAACATCTGAGACAAATTCAATATTTTAAAATACTCTTTCATGAAAGGGCTAAAGTATGTGCATGGGACTTTGGAATGGTTTTATTCTCTTCTGCAATGGCCTCAGACCCAACAGCCTTTTTAGATGACCATGTGGTACTCGCTTAGGTGGACATGATTGAAAGCAGTTCAGGTACAGAAAAGCCACAAAGAAATGGTGTCTCATAATAACAAAATATTATCAACTCTTGTCCCTGCTGCCTGCAAGATCCATTCCAACAGGGACGTAGTGGCCACTGGAAGATAACATGGTGGAGGCTGTGGAGGTGAGATGAATTCTCATCACTGCCTTGGCAGCAATCGGCATTTCCATTGGCACAGAGGTTTGTATGCTTATGAGAAAGGTGAAAGATGTTAACTCTGTTGTGCCTGCATTGCAGCAGAGTTTTGTATTCAAATATGCTTGAAGTATTTTAAGGAAGTCTTTTTTTCAAGCAATAGCATTTTTTACAAAGAAGTACTTATAGGAGTAGGAAAGGAAAGTAAACCAGGACTCTGAAATCATAAATGAAAGAGCTTGGCTTACATCTTTGACTCAGTCTATCTTCTGTTTTTTGTAGCATTGTACAGCTTCACCAGCTTTTTCCAAAGTGGTCTGCTTGCCTGAGGGCTGTTTGTATGTACATATATATATATATATATATATATAGTGTGTATATATATATGTATATATATAAAATCAATTCATTTTCCAATCAGATAGATCCTCCTGAGAGTATTCAAAGTGATCTGAAACAGAAGGGAGAGATTTGAAGACTAGAGAAAAACCGAGGACACTGAAGAAGTGCCTAATTCCATGGAACACCTAGAGCTAAAAGGCCATAGTGAAGACAGGCGTTACTCGCTATCACGGAATGAACCGTTGAATCACCTTTGAAGAGCAGGACTTAACTTCACCTCTTCTTGACATTTCTTCCTTATTCCATTCTCAGCTGACTGGCCTATTACGCATCTCCAGAGAGTCTGGGAGTTTAACGTGGGGCTATATAGAAGCTGGGTATTGCAGAATTCACTCATTTAACTCTTAGGTTCCTGTATGACTGAAATGAACTGTCTGGAGTAGCTCACCCAGGTAACCCTATGGCTGGGAATACAATATGAGTGGCTGGAGAGCTAAATCCTACTGCCTCTTAATTATTCTGTTCAGTCTTACTCATAGTTTGCACAGTTGTTAAGGAAAAAAAAATATATATCTATATCTATCAGATTATAATCTTGGAGTGGGTTGGTTGGGTTTTGTTTGGACTTTTTACATTTTGCAGCATATAGAAAAACAATCCCTTTGAAGAACTATTTTCCTATTTCCTGACCAATATTTAACACAGTCTTCCGCAGTCATGTCTGTTTGAAAACTGTATTTGAAAAAATACCATTTCTGCTTAATAATTTCTACAGTTCTTTTCTTCCAGAAAGGAAATTATCTCTTTGTAGACTACATTTATATAGGTTTGTGTCTTTTGAAATAAATCCTGTTGCTTCTGTATTCTTCAGCTGTCCCTCTTATCTCATGCTGGTAGCACTGTAAGTTTTCATTTTGATCAGTGCAGAGAAAGGATGAAGCTGGTATAGCTAACCAGAAAAAAAACAAAACCAAAAAAAANAAAAAAAAAAAAAAAAAAAAAAAAAAAAAAAAAAAAAAAAAAAAAAAAAAAAAAAAAAAAAAAAAGAAGGAAGACTTAAGCATCTGAGCTATCTTTTGAACCTCTTGCACATTAGGGCTCTGATTAAAAAAGATACCCACCGAAGCTAATAGGACCGATTCCACTAATCTTATTGGAGTTTGAACTAGACTTGAGTATCTGCTCTTAGATTAACCAGTAGAAAAAAGGAAGCTGCACTTTTTAATGGGCTGCCAGCAGATGTCTCACACATTTTCTCAGCAAAAGCTGGATTCATGATTTAACTGACTTTGATCATACAGTTCCAAGCAAGTGAAAACTGATGAAATGTTTTTTCATTATGTTATGGGCAAATCTTCAGCATCAACTCTTTTGAGGCCTTTTCTGAGAGACAGGTTTACACAGTAATCAAACCAGAACCAAATGTCAGGGGTTCTTTCAGTGTTTTCATGCTCAATAGGAACTTAATGTACCTAGAAAAGTTTAACTTCTCACACTAGAATTAATTTATCTCTCAGGCTTTCTCATTTTTTATTTATATTTCTGCCCTTCACACTGCCGATGCAAAGGGACACTAAAATGGCCTGGAAATTGCAATTTGTCACAAAAGTAAAGAGTTTGGCAGAGTACTGTTGATGCAAATGGGGTTGGCTGTGCTCTTCCATAATAACTGCTTGCATTAATTATTCCTTCCTACTATCAAAGGAGCGCTCTGGATTACGCTGGATTTTATGCTGTTTGGCATTATACGGAAATTGCTGCTAAAAGCCTTGGAGATGCTGCTTTGCTGTGCTACATCAGCCATTTTCACAGGCTCAGTGCTAATGCTGTATGCCTGAAGTCTGTGCAGACTGCCAGCTATTTAGTTCACTTAGACACAGAGCCAGGGAGTGATTAATAAAAATGCACAGAGTCCCTGAAACATTCTGAATAGGCTGATGAGCCTGGTTTCAGAGCGGGACTGCGGAAGTGACAGCAGACCGAAAAAGCAGAAATGCTGGATGGGTTCACTTGAGATACAAGAGTGGTTATGCAAAACTGAGAAGTACTTCCACTTTCTAGAGAAACAAAAGAAATCTGTCTCCACAAAGAGAAAAGCTGTTGAGGTGCTTTTGTGCTGCAACAGTTGCAGGAGAGAGGCAGAGACCCTGCATGCAGTTCCAATGAGCTCCTATATACCTGGAAAAAAACAAGCTCTGTAAAATAACTCAGCTGCCCTTGGTCAGGAGAATGCTGGTGCAACAATAACAATGAACACATTGCATTTGCTTGTTATTCCTTACAAAGGGAGAAAATAAATGGGAGAGTGATTGGCATTGGAATGGGCTGCCCAGGGAGGTGGTGGCATCGCCGTCTCTGGAGGTGTTAAAAAAAAAACAAAACAAACCACAAAAATCTCTCAAAAACCCCTCCCTCAAAGGTGTGAGTTTGACAGTCTCCACATAATATAGCTCATAGAAGAAACTACTGAATACTTCAAATTGAGCTTTTTCCCTTCTTTTGTAGGACAGCAGCATGTAGTGATGTCTTCTACATAAACATGAGCAGTGCAAGGCTGCAGCTGTTTCCCTAATAACAGACACTGAGATATGGACTCATTTCTGTCAGTTAAACCCAAGAAAAGCGAGTACAAAGTGCTTAAGAAGTGACCTAATATGGCCCTTTGAATTTCATTCTGCCTTCATAGGGGTTATAGATTTAACTTGCATTTTGTGGTTTGGCCTCTAAGCTGTTCCTAATGTGCTAGAAGAGCTGCTCTCGCCCTCCCCGCCCCATCCTTTGCGGTATGAGGACTATGCTTGTGGTGCAGACATAGAACATTTTGTGTCCGGTGCGACTTCTAATAAATTACCTCCAGGAGCAGTCATTTGTCATAAATGTAGCCTCAGGTTTACATGCATGAAGGCAAATATCTGCCTCCTGTTTCCACCATTGCTTTGCTGCTCTGCTTTCCATCCCCCAAAGCAGGGCCAGATCTCCAGGCATGTGCTCTTGCTTGCTACTCTCCCTGCAGTTGCGCGTTTATTTGGGCTTCGGTGAGCCTGAAACCTTTGGTCTCGGGTAACTGAAATCACTGACAAAGGAAATAACCTTGAACCACTGAAATGGATTGGAATGCTTGCTAACTTCAGGAAAAATGTGCTGAAATTGCCAGACTTATTGCCGGGATTATTATGGCAATAAGCAGGCTAGTAGCAGAATGATCCACAGGCACCATTGTGTCTCCAGGACCTCCATGTCACCAAGGAAGTGTTTGACACTTGGCTGGCTGGCATATTTTGTAGGTAATCAGGCAGCTGGATTCATGGGCAGTATTTGATTGCATTTCTATTCATGCAGCCTCTCTGTCTTCTTTTCCTGAGCATGTGGTTGTGTTGCTCAGAAATCTGCTGCTCTCAGAAAACCCAGAAAAACTTCCTCCAAGCAGGGAGCATAGCACCACTGCACTTCTCCCTTCAGAGTCAGCCTGAACTGAGGCTACTTCATCTGATTTAAGCTTTTGTTTGGCTCAGCCTTTGCAGCAGTGCACTGGAAAAAACAGGTGATTGTCATCCAGTTGAAAAAACAGATCATTTAAGGTTAGACTTGGCCTTGTGAAATACCACTTCCAAATAATGCCCCTCCAAACCAATCAAAGCTGTCAAGGACTTGTATGCCATCTTCCAGCTCTCCCTAGTAAAGAGTGCATCAGTGCAGTATTTCACTGGAGACTGTAAGACAGCTCTGCCTGACAGGGTCTTGTATTGCATGTGTCACAGCTGGAAGTGCCACCCGTGCTTCCATGACCTTCCTGCCCAGATGGCTGAGCCTGGCTCAGATTGGTGGAGGCAGCAAGCACACAAATCCTAGCTGGGTCTAAAGTGAGACAGAACCAAATCAGACAGGCTCACAGCAGACCTAGGAGATGTATGCAGTCTGGGTTATAAATTAAAGGCAATTCAACAGTTCTGTCAAGCAGGATTGCACTTCTGCTAATGATCCTTTATTATCTCCTGAAAAGAGATGAGGCTCTGATAGGGTCTAATTAGGGGAACAGGAAATCTAATTTCTGAATGCCTCCTTCACTCTATTTTTGCACAGATGTTTTCTAGGGCGGTTTCCAGGTAACTACTGAAATCATGCTATAGGTATTGGATGACGATGACATATATTCTTCATTGTTCATATAGCACTAAGAGCTTGCACTATGCTACACTACACAAATGTGATTACAAAATACAGGATGGGAAGAGATGAAGTCATATCCTGTACAAAAGATAAACAAGCTTAGAATTTGTCTTTAGAATGAGTAGAGCTTTTGTCTTTACCTTTCACATCTTTCCAGAGGCAGAATTCTGCTTTAACTATGCGATTCTTATTGTGTCTAAGGCAAATTCTTTGTGTCTTTGCTTTAACTATGTGATTCTTTGTGTCTAAGGCAAATTCAATATGGCAAACTTCCTCTCTATTACAAATTCTTGCACTTTCAACTGCAATTCAACACCCTCTACCTCCCTTTGTTCGCGAATCCATCATGGAAATTATTTTACTGAGTGAAATGGAAAGGAAGGAATCTGAATGAAATAACATACATAATAAAAATGCACTGAAGTTTCATGACAAGATCCTTAAAGACACAAATATCATTAGGCTGATGACACCACAAATTTGGCATAGCATCATAAGCATATGTTTGGCTGCTTCTTTTGTAGGCTTTGTATTATCTGTGGGCATTTTGAATTAGAAATTGTAATTTAAAAAAACCCAACACTCCAAATGTGGTATTAAAAGACACTTTCCTTTCTCCCAGACTCTTGTTACAATCTCCACAGAATTTGGCGGTTCCAAAAAACCCATCAAATTATATCAATTTTGAAAAATCTTTGAATGAAACATGTTTTGGGAAAAATCAAAGTATTGTTCTTCAAGATGCTGCATAAAGAGAGAGAGAAGAACTGTGGCTTCAGGGTTTTTTTGCATTTTTACTTATTAGAGCATTTGTCTTTCAGCTCTAGACACAGTAGCTCTGTATGCGTGTGATGGGGAGTGGGGAAGCTGTAGGTGATAGAATTATAGAGCAGCTCAGGTTGGAAGGGACCTCAGTGATCATCTACTCCAAACTCCCCCCCACAGGCAGGGACACCTCTGACTTGGCTGCTCAAGCCCCATCCAGCCTGGTCTTGAATGCCCGCAGGGAGGAAGAGGTATCCACAACCTCCTTGGGCAGCATATTCCAGAGTCTCACCACCCTCATACTGAAGAACTTCTTCCTAAGATGGGTCTAAACCTGTAGCTGTCTTGTTCAGTTGCCTTTACTGTTAATTCTAGTTAAACCCTGCACTTGGATTCCTCCATTTCAGTTTGTGTAGGAGATGGATCTGCTAAAACATCTCCTGTCTATGGCTGATTCTCCTACATATGTCAGAATTCAAACTAACATTATTTTGAATGCACTGGAATGTCTGTAGGGCACTGTTTGTAGACCTGTTTGAAAACACCCACATTGCTACAAAAATTACCATGCCTGAATACTGCTTATTTTTTATACTTAGTCAAACTCCAGATATTAACTAACATTTATTAACTAAATGCACTTTTACCTCCAGTAGCTGTATTTTCCTCAGGTCTGCAACAGCAATCTTGGCATTAGCACCAAACATTAAGCAAAGAATATATTTTCTTTGTTTGTTTTGATGTAACAAAGTCACATTAAAGCAGTAGAGCTTTTCTGTGTATTTTCTTATATTTCAAATGATGCTGAATGGTAGGATTAATAAAATTGGACATTTTTGTTCATTTTAAACTGTCCAAGGCAACAAAAATACAAGCTTGTTTTTAAAACTATTTGAAAAAGTTACAGGCAACTGAAATATTATAAAGGTTTCAAAATGTGATATCCAGACCAACAAAGCTGAAAGATGTTTCTGCTGCATGGTGATCATGATTAAGCTTTTCACAGTGTCACAGTCAGACAGAAAAGGCTTCACTAACTCTTAGCTAAATGTTAAAATTGATGTATTCTCATAATTTTAGGGGGCAGTAATTGAAGAATTAACTGAAGCCTGAAAAACAAGAATGAACAATGTGGAAACGTACGGGAAGGTGTCCCTGCCCATGGCAGGGAGTTCGGAGTAAGACGATCTTCTGGGTCTCTTCCAACCTAAACCATTGTATGAATCTATGAAAGCGAAGTCCAAGCTTTGAGGACATCCTAGTTCAGGTATGTGGAGATAGCCCTGTCAGGTGTCATCTTGCCAGTCAACAAATTTAGCAGTGAGCAGAGTACTGCCAAGCAGTAGACAGTGCTGCCATTTATCTCACCCTTTAACACTGCAGTCATCCTTTTGTTTTCCAAGTCTCACATTTCAAACTATGACAAGCTCCAAAACTGAAGCAATTCTCCGTAACAACTGAGGCTCACTAATTGGAATTAGCATGGGGAGCACTGACATTTAAGCCAAATAAAACTATTTGATCTATGTTGATTCATGAGCTTGTCACCAACTAATACAGAAAACTGCACTGACTGTAAATCATAGAAAGCTGTGTGCAAATTGCGTTTCACAACTACTTTAAGAATTGCCTCCATATCAAAATGTAAAAGAGACAAAAGAAAGGGGAACGTGAGAAGGTAGCAGCAATAACATAATTAGGACATGGTAGTGCTAATGTAAAATCCTGCTGCTTTTCAGAAGTCATTAAGGAAAGTGGAGACGTTTTGGTAGTACCCACATCACCAACACAGTTGTAGCTAATGGAAAGGTTTCTACATGCTCATATAGACAGCTAAGGAAAAAGTCCACTCAGCTCTGAAGCACACTGCAGGTTTCCAAAATGTCTGTGCCAGCAATGGCCACGATTCTGCCACACGCAGGAGAAGGCTGTGTTTGAAGTGTTTCACTCACTCTTCATGACTCTCAACATCCCTCACAAACTTTATCTCTCATAATCTTCAAATGTGGCATTTTCTGGCTAACATCCTTTAAGTTACAGCCACGAAGGTATAAAAGCTATGATTTCAGGTGCAAAGCTATAAAAGGGAATTACATCTCCATGTCTTGTTGCCAATTTTCAGGTGTAAAGCCATAAAAGGGAATTTAATGTCCATTTCCTATCGCCAGCTTTGCCAACTGCTTTCGCAAATGGTTATCATTATCAAATACACAAATTTTGTTTCAGCCACCAAATTAAGGCTATTTTCCCCTGAAAATTTGATACAGCAAGAAAAAAGGGGAGAGCATGAAAGAAGGAAAAGATATCACAAGAAGAAAGTTAGACACAAAGCTGCCTGCTGGGCAGATGGTATTCACAGGGGAATCCATGATTTGAAATTATTTGCAGTTTTCCAGAAGAAAATACTAAATTCACACAAAATATTATTTCTCTAAAGATTAATTTGGAAAGTTTGACCTTTTTTTTTGTTTGATTTTTGGTTTTTGTTTGGTTGGTTGGTTTTTGTTCGTTTTTTTGGTTGGTTTGGGGGGCAGGTTGGTGGGTTTTTTGAGGTGTTTTTTTGGAGGGGTGAGTGGGGGGAAGGGTGAGAGTGTGCTGCCAGCATGCTTGCTGCCTTTTCTTCAGTGAATGGTTTTGGCTTTTTGTACCATTGTTTGTCAAATGAAATATTTTCCAGCCTTGCCTCTTAAGCTCTTTGCATTTCTGTTAGCCATGGGATCAAGCAGGACAAATTCAACTCTTCGGGACTTATAAGCAAATATGCAGCTTTCAATTAATTGTTGAATCTTCAGTTCTTTGGGTCAGCTCTTTTGCCTAATCTCTTTTTGAGGCTTTTAATGCTACCATTCCCTGGAGAATGACAGGAATTCATACGGATTTATTGGCATCAGCCAGCTGGTGCTGCCTGACGCTAATGCTGTGATCTGTCAATCGCAGGTGAAGTCACTGAACAAATTGTGTCATGCTTTGGAAGGGTTAGTTAGGGGCTGTCCATAAATGTAAAAATCAAATATTATGATTTCTTAATTGTTTGATTATTTGATTTTTTAATGTGTGATTTGATTTGATTTGATTTTTGAAAACAGATATAGTTCTCTAAACAGACCTGGTTTCATTTTCTTCAGCTGAAGAGGTATTAGTTCACACTAAGTGTAGCCAGATGTAGTGGTCACTGCCAAGAATGTTCTGACATTACATTCAGGGGTTCTCACACACATCTTGCTAAAAATGTCAGTGATAATCTTGGATGTATTTTTCCATACCAAACAATATAAAACATCTGTGTGAGAGAAATTCTCTGCCATTATTGACAGAGCTAAATTTGTGCTCCAGGAAGTCAACTGAACATTCATGCTTCATAGTGGTTTCTGATAATTTGTGAAGTGCTGCAGGCATTTTTTGTGCTGAAGATGTTATATTCTTCATTAAGAAGTAGACATTTCAGATAAGGAATAAAAATTGTCACAAGAACTATATACAAATAGGCACACACAGTGTTAATGGCTTTTAATGAGGATGTGGTAAAGCAGAGCAACTGCTCTGAGCACTAAAGTCTTTCACAAAGGAGTTTTGTAGTGTTTTGAGTTTCCAGAGCCCGTGGGAAAGAGTACAGAGCAGTGTTAGTATTGTGGTCCCATGGACAATTTCTGTTGTCAAATAGTTGTCTTTAAATCTTTTGCCTGCTTACTAGAAAACTCACAGGAATGCTGCAAAAGGATCTGAGTGGCCCAGCTTGGGATCACTTGTTCTGAAAGAAAAATAGCCAGTGCTTCTTGGAGCATTTGGTCATTCCTGCACTGCTTAGCAACAAGACAAGGGGGAATGGTTTTAAGATGGGAGAGATAGGTTTAGACTGGATCTTAGAAAGAAGTTCTTCAGTATGAGGGTGGTGAGACTCTGGAATATTCTGCCCAAAGAGGTTGTGGATGCCTCCTCCTCCCTGGGGGTGTTCAAGGCCAGGCTGGGTGGGACTTGAGCAGCCAAGGCAGAGGTGTCCCTGCCCATGGCAGGGAGGTTGCAGTAGATGATCTCTGAGTTCCCTTCCAACCTGAACCATTCTATGATTCTATGATTCTATGTCTACACAAAAACATCACAGAAGCTGGAAATTTTGTTTCCTCTCCACCTGAAGAGAGGATATAGAGTTAAAGAATAGCTTACAACTCTCTGGCATGTCTAACTCCTGAAAAAAATCCTTTCCTTGCATCATCTTTTTGAGTCCTTTTACCGAATCAAGGCTAGAATTGTTTGAATTGTTGTTTTGTTGTATTTAAAAGTATGTAGAAGTGTGTTGCACATGAAGTCTTCTAGCAAGAGAGCCATTTCATACAGATTATGCATATGGGCAGAGAGTTAGAGTTTCTAAATGGCATTTCTAAAAGGAAAAGTATGCAGGATGTGCTTTTTCTGCACAATGCTGACATTTACGTTTTAAAATGAAGATTTTGAAGACTATGTGAAAGCAAAGCTGTGCAAAGCTGTTCTCTCTTCATTTTTACATGGCAGTTTGCCTGCTGAATTTGCTAGTAGTATGAATTCTAAGGTATGCCTGATGTGGTACAGCTCTGAGGCATGAAAGGGGGAGAAGGCTAGAAAGAGATTAAGAAAAAAGAATGATGGAAAGGTAGGAGTTCAAAGCTTGCAAAGGAAATAGAAATCCGATTTGTTTCTTCTTGCAGTATTGAAAGAGAGACCATTTGGTAAAATGGTACATTAAGAGCTCCTCAGCTTATTCCACAGCAGAGATCTCATTAAGCCAAACAAATTGCTCCTAAAAGCTCTGTCCATGAGATCAGATGTCTCATGATACAACTGCAATAGTTTATATTTGTATTAAGTATATTAAATATATGAAAGATGTTTTTAATGGATTGTTGTAATGTTTTAAAGCCATCAATTAGAAATAAATAATATTTAAAAGAAAAATATATCAAGATCAAAGTGTTCCCTGCTGGATCACATTTTTAAATAGCCTGGGTTAAAGCCAGTTCCTTAAGTGGCACTAAGCAAAAGTTCCAAGTGCAATAAGTACCACTCCTGTCTACCCAAAAGTCAAATGAGATGGAAATCTTTAAGCTCTCTGCAAAGTTATTGGTAAGTGAGATCGTTCTGAGAATGACCCTGTGAGTTTAGGGTCTGGGTGACCTGGATCAGTTACTTGTCCAAATTCCTTTAAATTTAGGCTATATTTTTGTGGTCTTCTGCAGAGACACAAGTTTACTCTAGCCCAGAAGGATGGGATTTTGGTCTTACTCTGATTACTACAAGTAATTGCACGAACCTGGCTTTCTACTCCCCATACTGTGTGCTCTCCAGGGATGGAAATCTGGGCAACTCTGTAATTCCCAGCCTGGAAGTGTTTTGTGTCTGGCTGGTCTGTAACTTCAGAAAGACTGAACCCAGCTTCATCTGCAGGAGAAGTTCTAAGCGCTTAGCTTGTCTCTGTGTCTTTTTTCCTATGTATTGCTATTAAGGATAATTATCCTTTCCTGCTGCTGTATTTTACAGATGAGCACATTAGTTGTGAGGTACAGGGGAAGGGAAACCATAAACATTCACTTATTAATTGCTAAAACACATCAAAGGAGATTATACAGAATATATATGCATGTCTAAAAGCCTGGGGTTTGTAATTAATTCATCTAATCTGTTAACAAAATAGAACTCATTTATTATTTATTACAGTTTTGGAACATCTCTATTTAGTGATTTATAAACATAAAGGATGCCAATTTGAAAATACAATTAAAAAAATGTTCCTGTGTTCTTTGAAGTGCAGTCATATTTAAGCTAAATGCCTACAAGATGGCGGAAGAGCAGGTACAAGTGCTGTAGAGAGATTTTTAACTTCTAGACCTACTCTTACTGCTGTCAGCAGGAACAGGTATTCATTCTAAAAGCATCTACACTATGCCAACTTTATGTAGGTGAATGCAAAACCAGTTTTATATTTAGCCTATAAAGATGCTGGTTTGGATTCTGCTTACTAGTGCCAGCCTTTGGATTACGCACTCCTTGGTACTGAGGCCATGACTGCTGTGTTTGATTCAGCAGCAAGTACTTTGCTTGATGCCGAAGTTGCCTCCAACAAGTGGAACACTTCAAAAGGCATTCGGGGCAGAAGCAGCATTTGCATTTTCTGCTAAACTTGGTCTTCAGTCTTTTCTGTATAGTCTACTCGTGCTTGGCAGGCTTGGTTTTAAAATAAGTAACACTAAAAGACTGTTTTACTAGGCAATGAAGGGACTTGCTGCTAATTCTCCTTACTTTGCTGTCAGTCACCTACAAGTTAGTAATAACTTCAAGTATTAAAACTCATTCTGAGAATTTAACTGCTCTTTCTGTACAACTCTTTCTCTTATCCTGTCTCTTCCAGCAGCAAGACTCAGCTCCAGCATAAGAGTAGTGGTTTGTTAGAGGTCCTGCTTCCCCTGTGTCTGTCAGATTATAGAGAAAAGCTCCTGTAAAACTCTAGTTCTAGTGAGAGAGTGAAGCAGCATGGAAAAAGAAAATACGTTTCTCATAGCATGGTTTGCTGATGCATATTTTGATTTTCTCTTGACTTTCACCATTATCTCTGCTCTTAGAAATGTCAGTTCCATTAATCTCTCCTTAACAAGTGAACTAGGAGAAAGCTTTTTTTAGCCATGCCCTGCCTATTTCAAACAAGATGGCTAGGTCAGCAAGAACTCCTCTGCAATTCACACTAGGCAACTGGCTGTACTGAGCTGGAAGGACACAAAAGTTATGTAGAGGGATGTTATGTTCAGCGGTGTAGATCTCATCTTATTGTCAAGTATTGCAGAAAACACTTGAGACATTGACCCATCAGATTTAACAAGCTATCACAATCAGTCTTTTGCAAGACTTGCAGTATTTGTCTATTTTTCCATGCCACTGTGCACACTCCCTGCTGCACGTGTATATAGCATATTGTAAATACCACATCCTATCTATCAGACAGTTATGCAAGAGTATTTTTGGCCTATACGAGCTTGGATAAACTTCTAAATATGGACGTATTTACATAGTCTGACCAAAAGTGCTGGAAGGGAAAGAGCTTTCTGTTATGCCACAGCAAAAGCAGGACAAAGCTCTAATGAAGGTTTCCATTTCTGCCTCTCAGGTTTAATTGCCTTCTGAAGTTTCACCTTTGATTCTCAAATAGTCCACTCTGTCTCCTCCTCAAATTGGTTGTGTTTTTCTTTTGCCCAAAAGTCTTGAGCAAAGGCAATTCAGCTGTTCCTGAGTCTGATTACAGAGAGGTAAAAAAAATCTCTATCCCAAAATAAAATGTATGTGCATATAATTTATATGCATTTATATTTATAGAGAGTGACTTCTTTTCAAACATTTTTACAGCCAAAACCACTGGAAGTTGAAACTTAAATATGGCTGGAAAATTGGTCTCACCAAGAAGAAAGGCTTTTGAGTTCTCTAGAGAAAATTGGTTTTTATTGGACTGAGTTATGAGCATTTCCAGTTGAATATTGGAAATACACCAGGTTTTGCAGGAGCTTTTCAAATGAGCTTGTAAATTGGGCAGATAAGGATGGCTTGTGCTAGCAGTTGGTCAAGACAGCTCCTTAGAGGAACTCTTTACTCAGGAAAAGTTCCATTGATCCAACAAGCTCTGATGCTATGGCAATGTGCAGATGAATGGAGAGCATTTAATCTAGTTGTGGTCAAGCTTTAGGTTGACAGCAATCAACTACCCCATTCTTAAATGTGACTTTTCCCCTGCATTATAGTTATTTAGTGTATATTGAGTAGCAAATGTTAACTACCAGGTTTTACAGCTCAGTATGCTACCTAAACCCAGTTAAGTCCTTAAAATAACCAGGAGATGTTGTTAGTACATGGGCAGTGTTCTTGATCTCTCTGGTTTCCATTTCTGTAAGAAGATTCTGATTTTTATGGCCTCTAGCTCTTTTTCTGCTGAATGTCAGAAGTGTGTTGTAGGAGCTAAAAGGTAAGTTCTTGCTTGTTCTGTAGGGATCTTTGCCTCTGACTTCAGGAAACTGGCTTATGACTGCACAACCATCTCTGAAGAGCAGGCAAAGACCTCTGAGTCTTGTTACAGACTTGAGAACTCCTTTTAGTACTCTGTCCCTAAAACCTTTCCTTCAAAAACATAAGGATTGTCTTTCAAAGAGAACAATATCTAACTCTGCAGAATTTGAATGAGGAAAGGAGACTTTTGAAGCTAAGTGCACACAAGGACAGACCAGAAACTGCTAGTCCCGAGGGGCAGGATTAAAAATGAACCTTCACTGCTCCCTCTCCTCAGATAAATAGGAATCAGAGGGTTTTTTCCCAAGCTAAAAGCTTTTTTTGTTTAGTTTTTGTTGTATTGTTTTGTTTTGTTGTTTTGCTTCCCACCACAGAAACCAATCTTTAATTATTTTATAAATTACAAGAAAAATTCATCCTGGCAGCTGTCAGTTCTCTCCTGAACTAAAGACATCACAGATTTCTTTTTTCTCCACTGCACCACCATAGCTATTTTCATACTATTTTGCCAATTCTTCAGCTTTAAATCCTGCATCAACACTCACCAGGACACAGCAAATACAACCCAGTGAGAATCAGTTTTGCACATTTTGCTCTTCTTTGAATAGACTTTGATTTAAAAACATTTTAGTGAAAGCCTGTTCCTAATACAGTCATGGGTAAAATTCTCTAATGTTATCAAGGGACTTTCTTGGAGCTACCATACCAGCATTGTAAGACAAGATTATTCAGGAGCCAGTAATGAAACGAGAAACTAAACTTTCTCCTTCAATTACAGTAACAGGTTACTAGTTGGCATAAATAATTGAGAAGTGTTGATTATTACCCACTGGGGTTTCTTGACTTGAAGAGGAAAAGCAATTGTGTGTTAGGAGAAGCTTTTTATTATTTATTATTATTTTTATTATTTTTTCCCCAAATTCAAAAGGCCCAAGTAGATGGAAAGAGATGACTTGTAGTTCTTTGACAAGTAGACATTGTTATTCTAGAAGGTTCACAGGAACAACAAACTTTAACAAGTACCACTTTGAATTTGACAAATCTTTCCTGAAAGTCATTATTATCTGCCAATTTCTATAGCAGTCAAATCCACCCACCATCAAGCACCTTCTGTTCCGCATGAACTTATTCTGTCTGATGAAAGCAGAATACCTTCAATCAAAGCAGATCTTCACATAGTTTTCAAAAGCAGAATGCAACTCCCAAGAAAATAAAAATTAATATATTCTGATTTTTAACTCTTAAATAGTTTTCTGCTTAAATTAATAACAGAAAAGTTGGGATAAATGATATAAAGCATCTGTTTAAGCTGTGCTGAGCATAATGGCATTGGGAGCACATAGGAGCCAGCAAAAGGCCTGCTATGGTATAGAATCACAGAATGGTTGGAAGAGACCTTCAAAGGTTACTAATCCAACACCCCTGCAGTCAGCAGGGACATCTTCCACTAGATCAAGTTGCTCAGAACCTTGTCCACTCTGACCTTGAAGATTTTCAGGAATGGGGCCTCAAGTACTTCCCCAGGCAAATTGTTACAGTGTTCCAGCACCCTCATGGTGCAGAACTTGTTCCCAACATCCAATCTAAATCTCTTCTTCTCTCATTTCAAAACATTATCTCTCATCCTATCACTGCAGGCCTTTGCAAACAGTTCCTGCAGCCTCTTCAGGTACTGGAAGGCTGCTAGTTGTTTGCTAAATAAAGCAGCTGGAGTACTGCTGGAGGTGCTTTGAATTACAAAAACATTATGAAATAGCAAAATTCATAACTTAGTCAACAAAATTTCAATTCTAAAGCATTAAAACTCCATCAGGAATAAAGAGGATATGATATAAGAAGATTTCAGCTTTGTCACAGTGTCCTAATGCTACTCCAATTAAGACCTAGAAAACTCTCTTTGGCATTGACTCTGTGGGGTCTGAAGTGTTGTGCCTGAGTTCTCCAGTATTGTTACCCAAGGTTGTGTTTGCTTTACCCCACACACTGAGGCTGTATCTCCAGTCTGCCATGACTGTCTTCAGCCCTGGAGGTTTCCTTCCCAGGGAAATGAAATTATGTGTAGACTGGCAAGGGAAGGAAAGTGCTTGCTGATCCTTGCTTCGGCATGGCATTGGGATGCAGACTATGTCTGGACGTGGACCAAGGGTTTGGAGAGTACATCTGAGTCCCATTTTTTCAGACCAAAATGCTTCACTTTCATATTTCATTAAACTTTTTTTTTCAGTTGTTTGTTTTAAAATTGGCCTTCAATGTAAATACCTGGAAGCAAAATGTTTTAGATTACTCTGCTGGTTAATAAAAAATGAACATTTCAGACCTTTGCTGAACTGAATAATAAAGCCCTGTGTTCACTTGGATCTTTCCTTCCTGCAGCCAGATACTGACCATCACTGCATGCATGGAATTTTAGTCCTGTAGGACAGTATTTTCAGATCCCAGGGTTCAAGCACAGATCCCAGCTCCCTGAAAAACAGATTTCTTCCCTTGCTAGTGGTGACTGGAACTGTGAAACTCAGCTACTCATTCCATGCATTTCTTTGCATTCCTGCTTTATTTATGTAGTGTGATTTGGTCATTCGGTGGTAATTTGTGTAAATACAGCTCCTGGTGTAGCTCTCCTCAACAGCAGAAAGGAATGGTCTGACTACTAATGCCAAGCTTGCAGTCAGATTTGCTTTAGAAACTTTTACATCAACTTAATTGCACTCCTGTTGTTTCAAATGCTGCAGAAATAGACTTTAAAGACCACTGAAATATTCAGATGCTTTTCAGTGAGTGGAAGAGTTCAATTCATCTTGCAAATTTTACTAAGCTCAAGTACTTTATCTTGGTTCTAACCTGAAGTCCTGTCTGCTGTTCTGAACAGAGGTGAAGCATGAGTTGCATAGGATGTCTGTGCATTGAGAGATCATTATTAAAGTTCCAGTGCCCCTAGTCAGTCTCAGATTTATTTCTCTGACCCTAGACTCTAAAAGTCTCTGTGGATTTTGGTCAGGAGGTGCTTTTCTTTTGTCCTTCTCACAGATCTTTATAAATGAGAGGTGAAATAAGTCTAGCTGCATAAATACAGACCAAACATTCAGATGTTGGCCTGAAAAAAGCATAAAAAAGCAACACTCCAGTAATTTTTTAGGCTAAATCTATCATGATGATCAAAATGGATAATCAAAGCAGAACTGAGAAGGCTTTGTGAAGAACACCAGGTGGTCGTATGCCAAGAAATTATCTCAAAATAGCAGCAGGAGTTGGCACACTGATAGCATTGTGATTCTGCCATCCTCCAGGGTTCTTAAATCGTGGAATTGGAGGTCCTGTCCAACAAACTTCAGAGAAGTCCTAGGGAATTCTGTAGCAGAGAATTCATTCCATGATGACATCTGCACGGTGGTTTGTGAGCTGCAGGAAAAGACCATGCTCTAATAAGTGCTACAGGACTATGGAATCTTTCTAATTGCTCTAGAACTTTGTTGATTTCATCCCTGTTACCATTCAAAAAGAACAATTCTGTATATATCACCATTAGGAGAACTAGAAATCAGGGAATACTGTACAGGTGCTGTATTTCTCTTGGATTACATCCAAGCACCTTCCTTGATTTGCACCTTGTTTCCTCATGAATAGTTCAGCATCAGTCTCTTCAGAGTGTTGGGTTGTTTTCTCTTTTGATATTCTTGCTCTTTAGCACAATGTCTTTATCAAAAACATCAAGCTGCTGCTTTGATAGCAGAAACATTTGGGAAATGAATTGCAAACAGAAATAGTTACACTATCAAAAAAATGTTGCTGCCTGATTTGTGACTGCGCATTACCAGGGTCGCGTCAGGTTTTGACTGCTGAATTTTATTTGGAGTGAAATAGCAATGAGCCCACAGGCCAAAAATCAGGATTGCATTTGCCATAGGTATCAGCTGAACAAAAAGATGATGCCGAACCTATAAACAATCCAAAGTGAAGGGGGGGGAATGGGAAATCGTGGAGGAATTGCAATATCCCCTTTTCAATACATGTGAGTTCCTGGCCAGTCACAGTCCCTGACAGAGGAAACAGTTCCGTAGTCATTACTTACGTAAAGGTTAGACTCCCAGTCTGTGTGGTTATCATGTAGCTGCTTTTTCCTCTCTGTCTTCAGTAAATTGTTGCAGTTTCCTGTAAGACTAATCCATTTTCTCCCATTGGTTCATAACTAGTGCCAAAGGATTTGCAGGTGAACAAATGAGTTTCCTGAATAATAAGGCTGCCTTACAAGTCATTTTCTGGTCTCCCACTTGATCATCTGAAGAGTCTGTCATTACTGTACTTCACTTGGTTAGGAAGCATTTGTTAGCAAAGTGCTCATGATGCTGCTGTTGGGTTGGGTTGGTTTTGGGGGGAGGGGTCATGTGGTTTGTTCTGTTTTGTTTTTTTACACCAGCATAGTAAAAAACATAGTAATGGAATTATGTCTTAAACACTGGGAGGGACAATTTTGATGGTGCATCAAAAGCTACATTAGCAGATTTTGGGCCAGGTAGCTGTTGTGCCCCTTCAGAATCTCCCTCTCAGGTTTTGACTTGGGAACTTTAGATCCTGTTGCCTATGCCTCTATGTTCTGAAAACAAACTGAAACAGAAACTGGCATGCTGAGACTAGAAAACTAGAGTGGAAGATTGCTCAGAAGAGACCTGTGCTGCTGGTACACCAGGTGTATTTCTGTGCTCTGCAGATGCTTTTAAGCATGAGAGCTTCTGTCAAAGGCCTAAATGAAAAGAAAGGAGAAGCATAGACCCCTGTTGCATAATGTTTCAGGTGCACTGTATTCACCCACCCAGCTATATGGATTAGTAGACACTTGCAAATTTGTTTATGAGCTGCAGAGCAAAGAAATCGGATCTGTCATCTTCCTGCTGTAATCCAAAACTCTAGGCTGGATTTTTCCTTTCTTCACTAAGAAAGAGACTTATCCTGTTTGGTTTTTTGGTTATTGCAGTCTCCTCTTTAATGTTGTTGAGGGGGTTTGCTGTAGTTGTTCAAGAAAATGGCACAATCAACCTCATTTCTTTAGTGCTTCAATTGTTCACTTGGCCTCCCCTAAAGCCCAAATGTACTATGCTGCTGATGCCAAAGTCATGCAAAGTCACTGTAAAATCTATGGGGGCTCTTCAGAGTCACAAGCTTCTTTCAGCCACCTTGTTGTTTCCTGCTATGGCTGTTGATAAATTCTAGATGTTCTTCCCCAGGTTTCTGTTCCTGTGATAAAACACAGCTTGTGTTTGAGGGTCAGTTTGTCTCTCTCTACATTTTATTACTTCTTTTAACTAAAAAGACTCACTCTTTTGCCCTCTTTTTCAAGGCCTATAAAGCATTCTCAATTCAAATAGGTCTGCACGTAGACCCACATTTTTGGTCTGTAGCAGAGTGCTCTGGGTGGCAAAAGGAGAAAGGCTGTCTGGTGGAGTTCTTTCCATCTAAATCTTTCTTTTATTCGTGGTTTGCTCTTTGTGTTGTTCTGCAGTCATTATTTCTGTGGCAGTCTAGACTAGCTGTAATGTATCTCAGTGGAAGCAATCCTTTTCCAAGTCCAACAGCAAACTTCACAAAGTAGCTCTGAGCTCTGTGTATTTCTGGGCTCTGCAAACACTCTCTTAAGGAAAAAAAAAAAAAAAAAAAAAAACAAAAACCAAAACAAAAAAACTTTCCTGCTTTATTTTCTCTATTTTTTATGTCCTTGGAGTATCCACTCAGCTTGTCAGTGCATATAGGACACCATACTGCAGCATCTTTGGCTCTCTGTACTTACCATTAGAGGCATAAAGAACTGTGAGGGGTGAGACATGCTTCTGTCTGGAGATGTGTTTCATAGAATGGCTTGAGTTGGAAGGGACTTTAAAGTTCAGTCAGTTGCACCCCCCCTGCCATGGGCAGAGACACCTCCCACTAGCCCAGGTTGCTGAAGGCCTCATCCAGCCTGGTCTTAAACACTTCGAGGGATGAGACATCAACAAAGTCACTGGGCAACCTGTAACAGATTCTCGGCCTTTGAGGTTCAAGCATGGTCAAAAGTTACTGAACCTCTGTTTCCTGCCATTGTTCCTACACCATCTCCTATACAGTAGCTGCAAGAGCATCTCTCTGCCTTTGTCTGTGTCTCCCACATCCTTCCTGACTCCCCTCTTCTCCCACTCAGTGCAGTGGAGACACAACCAGAGCAACCTGCCATGGCCAAAGCAGCCTCCAGAACCCACCACGGATGTGTGGTCAGTGCAGGTCTCACTTCTCATCATGGGTTAGAGAAGCATAGTCAAGGCAATGCAGTTAGTTGTGGGTGGGCAGGTTTGGTGGGTCGATGTTTCTGTCAAAACCAAGCTTTACTGGTGTTTCAGGATGCACCTGAAGTCTCACAGAAGACCTACTGATAGTCTGCCCGTACTGTAGTGCCACCCTTTGGACTGACCATTGGATAGGGATGTGTGTTTAGGCTGTATCCTAATTTGGAGTATTTCTTAGTGTCTTTTCTAAGAACACAGCATATATTGTAAAGATGAGGAGGATATCCTCAGGCCAGTGGGTCAATGTGCCACCCCTCTGGGTGCACTTTGCTGTCAGGTCTGGTATTTTTTTGGCACTAAAACTAGTCTACACTCCCTTGAAGCAGATACACACAAAACATTGGAATGTTGATACTTAGAACCACTTTGGGTAAAAAATTGCTTGTGGGAGCAGCTGAGGATGTTGTAAAATTCTTCCAATAATGGTAAAAAAAATTCTGAATGCGCAAAAAAAATAGAAAACAATCATGATGGGTTTTTTTTCTGTGATGAAACTAGTAATTGCTCCTGCAAAATGATAGTTAGTTTGCCTACAAAAGAACAGAGATAATTCTATATAAGTGTTAGGATGATGATGCATCACACAGTCAGTTCTAAGTATCCATTGCAGAGCATGAATTCAACTAGACCAGTCCCTGGGGTGACTGCTTCTGAGAGGTACCATTGCTTTTTGTACTCTATATTGAAGTGGCTCATACCCAGCTATGTGGCTTCTGAAGCAAAATATGCAGAAGCCCAAATCAGTGAGAAGCTTTCCATATGAAGCATGTGAAATCACACCTGATTTCTATTAAACTCTATTTGATATGTTTTCTCATTTTACTGGAAACTCCTTTCTAGGTGCTGATGACAGGCAAGGTTCTGTAGAACATTCATTAAAGATGAAGGTGTCATGCAGAGACTCAGCATCAGGCAAATGCAGCCAGACAGAATCCTGAATAAATCAGGATGGTAAGCAAAGGGGAAAGAGAAGTTCCAGGTACTGAGATATTGGCTGCTAGATCTCCTTATTCTCTACACAAGCCCTTATTCATGGTTAGGGCAAAATAATGTTGAGTTTTAGTATACCATTACTGCTAACACACGTCATTAAAACATATGCATAGTCAAGCTGAGTCAAATAGAGGCTTTGCCCTGCATTGCTTCTGTTCATTGTCTCTGTGCACCCTCAATATTGCAAGGATTATGTCTGAAAGAAGCTGAGGGATTGAGCTGATATTGAATTCTGTCACGTGGTAGTAGCACTATTATTAGAAATGAAAGCTAGTATGTGCTGCAAGACTGGGCCAAGGAATAAGGCATGAGGCATCCTCACAGTCAGTCTTATTTCTCCTCTCTTATCATTGCAGGACATAGACTAAAAACTGTGCAGAAACAGAGTTTCTTTCAGTGGAAAGTGCAGGAATTCTGCATTCTGCCTGCTTTAGAGAGTAGAACAAAATGCCAGCACTTCAGAATTCTTCATGAGGAAAAGTCTTTAGTGTTTTAAACATGGAAAAGTTCTGTTCTTAAGGTGCATACATTTCAGCTTTCTTCTGCTTTCTCCTGAAACACAAAGATGAAATCCATGTGTTTTCAGTTTTTACTTCAATAGATCTGCATATTCAAATAAAACATACCTCCAGTGCTGTTTTCCCAACAAGCTCTATGAACTGAGATTTCCTTTACAGATGGTTTAACTCAGCCCAATGAGATGATGTAGTTCTCCTTTATGTTTATCTAAATATGAATGCACTTTTATCTACCACAACATTTTCCTGTTGTAGACTCTGGGTCCAGGATCCCTGTGAATAGGTCAAAGTCATTTTTTACTCGTGGAGACCTGGCAAGCTTGCAAATCTGGATTTTCCACCAAGGAGGTCAAAATCCCTCTGATGAGCAGCCTCATCCCAAGAGAGAGGTTGGCCATCCATCAGCATGTAAGACCCAAGACATGAAGGAACTGCTGTGGTCTTGGACCACAGGCATAGAAGTATGACATCTGCATCCTTACAGAATTCCAGGCCAGATTTGGTCAATCTTTGTGCAAATTCCACCCCAAGGCACCTAGAAGCAGAGCAGTGATTTGGCTGTCAGCCTTTCTTCTTTCTGACTCTTGCACAGAGCTGTGTGTATCTTTGGCTCTCATCTCTGTTCCCTTTAGACCAGGCACCAGCCAGCTGGAAGCACAAGTCAAAACTATAATATAACTCAACTAGCAGGATTTTTATGTTGTTGTTAAGCAGCTGTCCAAATTCCATGTAAGAGTTATTTAAAAGAAGTCTTTCTCTTGGGGTCTAATGCAGATTTTCAAACAGGTTCATCATCTCACATCTTTATGTAAGAGTAGATTCATTTTGCAATTATATAGAATTCTTCATATTTGAGGAGGATTTGGGTTGGTTGTTGCACAGTTGTAAATGAGAAGCAAGTCTGGGTCATTGTGTGCCATGTGATGTTTTATTTGGTAGATACCTGCACTGAAGTTCCAAATCCTATAAAAAGAATATTTCATAGCACTGCAAAATGTTAATTGTCCTTTACAGTGATGTAAGGTTTTTTCTCTGCTTTATAAAGAGAGGAACTTATCCAAGGAATATTCATTCAGGGAAATAGTGGAATATTTTCTGATAATTATATGTTTTCTTTCTTATTTAGTGCTTTGGCTTAAATCTCCAGGATTTCTCCCTGCTATTGTTAGCTGCCAGGTAGCACACTAAACGAGTCATGGAAGAAAGGAAAGAGAATGTTTAAAAAAAACAAACCACCAGGCCAAACCAACCAAAAATTTTTTTCCTAATCAGTTACATGGAGAATAGGAAATGTCTTCCTGGTAAATTAATGGGGTTTTGATTATAACTCTGCTTCTTCTACTCTTTCTTCCTCAACCTCACTTAGTTTCTCATGGGTCAAGGCTAGAGTAGTAGCTCAGATGTGTACGAAAGTGCGCTTTGGAAGTTAAAAACTCAAAACTGAAAATCATAAAAGTCTGTATGAGGTTGTCTCGTTTAGAATTTGGAACACTAAGCCACTTAGGAATCTTAGGTGGAGAGAACCTGGAGATCAAAAGAACGTGAGGAAAGCAATGTGATGTGGTATGGTTTCATTTCAGAATCATAGGATCACATGATGATTCAGACTGATGGGAGAGAAGAAAACTTATACCTGAAGAGATTGGTTGATTGTTTTTAAAGAAAACTATCAGCTGAGGTTGATGCAAAATAACTCAGAGAGAGTCCTAAATAAGTGAGTTGTGTTTAGAGTCTCCCATGTATAGTTATCTTTAAACAGGAAACTTCAAAGTAGGGATGTGGATTTCCAAAGGGACATGTCAAAACATTACCCACCAGTTAAGTTTCTCAGTTTTCTTTTTCCCAGAAGAAGAAAAACAGGTGTTTGCTGGCAAAGATTCAAAGCCGAATCCTTTCGCTTTTAACAAAATATGACAAGGCCTCTTATTTCTAACTGAAGTTGGTGTGTGCAGCACAGAGGGCCCACAGCTGGGCACAGAATTCTTAGCAGAAGAGAGCACATCGAGGCTTCTGGCCGGCAGAGCTGGGGCTAGGTTCACCTTGCACACCTTAGCAGCATCCCAGCAGCATCAACTGTCACAGCATCAGATATTCCAGGTGTCCTCTCTGGAACACCATGTCCTGTGATGCCAAGGAAATTGCTACCTTTTCTCCTGCGTGCCAAAATATTCACCTCCTTCGCTTTGTCCTCCTTCCAGCTGCTAAGAAAGTCATTGGTTCTAAGCTAAAGTTACAGCATCTGGTTTGCAAAATGTCTGGAAACCCCTTGGCATGCCAAAGCATTTTAAAGAACATCTTACCCTTTCTGCAGTGCCTTAGCACAGCTCTGCACTCTTTGAACCTCAAGCCTTCCTCTGAATTATCTGAGATAGCTGCTATTAGAGAAAACAAGCAAGACCGCTATCTGGGGGGGCTAGTTCCACTTTTTACATTTAGGATAACCTAGACATAGGTCTTTTTTCTCATGGTGATAATTTATAACAGCAGAGTTCAAGAAGAAGGAGTTCATAAAGTGGAGAAAAGGCCAAAAGCACCACAGGACAGATGACCTGCCAATATGGGACAGCCACGGTAGTTGGAGCTATTGCCAGTGTGTCTCCACCTTGCAGTGGAAAATACACATTAAGTACTCACAGAAATGTTCTTAATAGAAGCTGGTGAAGTTGGTTAGTCTCCAGAAGTAGAGCCTAGTATATATACATGACTGTCAGAGCTAGTTTTCTTCTCTCAATGATAAATATTGCTGCGTAGGTTTCACCTTTGTGACTGTTTTGAAAACAAACCAAAAACTACCCCCTATTAAAGCATGCACAAATGTTTAGTGTTGTGACATGTGGGAGCCACTAAAATTAGCTGCACAGCTTGAGGAAAGTAGGCCTCTAGAGCAAAATCTTTTTAAACTAAAAAGAAAACACTCTGTGTATTTTTAGCAAAGAAGAGAAGCAGTTTTTGCAAGGTCTTCTCTTCCCCACTTTGCTGCTCTATGTGTGTGTGTGTGTTTTGGTGAAGTTTTATACTTTGGTGTTTGCCAGGAGTGAAAATATCAGCTAGATCCTCTGCTAGTATAAATAAGGTAATTCTATGAACTGCTGTCTCTTACACCCACTGAGAAGCTGGTCCATCTTTTTAAGATACATATCTGGGCACATTAAAGTGACTAATCTTTCCAAAATGTTCTGCCCACCCTTCTGCTTCTCTCCTGCAGATTTGCACTTCTGAGTACTGTTTTCACTGTATTCATAATAATAAATTAACTGAATGTGCAAATCTGCTCTATCTTCCTGACCTATTCCAGCTGCAAAGACTTCCCTTATTGCTTACCCCTTTTGGAGCTATGATTTAATTGTTGGGGGTTTTCAAAAAAATCAAGTCCCTTTTGCTATCCAGTTTCCAGCTGCAAATCCCCAATGTTACATTCAAGATCTTCACCATATGTTTAAAATAAAGATCATCCTTTCCCACCCCTTTGCAGAGCAGATCATTTCAACCCAACCAGTAAGAATGTGGGGAAGGGCTCATTAAATATCAAAAGGCACAGAGGGGAAAAGGCAGCATTCACAAAGATTCTCCTGTTCTTTCTCTCAAGCAATGCTGCCTCACTGCAGCTGGGCATGGTAAGATCTTAGTCCCTTAGGGCTGTGCTTTCAGCAGTTAGAATTCATGGGATGCTATCCCTTTTCCTTCCACATGTGCACACAGAAAGGAGATTATTTTATCTCTCCAATCTTGCAATATAGACATTAGCAACTTGTCTGAAGAAATACAAAGAACGTTTCTTGGCATGCAATGCTTTTCCACGTTAAAAAAGTGAAAAATCTGCATTTACTTACATCTTCCCTTCCTCCTCTCAGCATACGGACACTACTCAAAGAGCTGGAAAACAAATATCACATTTTTGGGGGTACTGAGAAACCTCAGGTGTGGCTGATATCACTGGGAGATGTGGTTACTGACCACTTTTTAAATGAAGCCTCCCATATCTAGATGGTTAGACTGCTGGCTTCATATATCAGAGCTCTATCAGCTGTGTGTTTTGCACTCCTGCGAGCCATCAGATGGAAGGAATCCAGGACTGATGGGTGACAGCAGACCCTGCCAGGCAGCCTTTCTCTTGCAGAATGGTACAGGCTTGTCTGGGATGGTAGTAGCCTAGCAGCAGTGGTGGGACTGTGAGCTCTAGGTGAGTAGCTGGACTTGATCTCAAAGGTGTCTACCAAACTCAACAGTTCTGTGACTCTATGGTCAGCCAAATCACAAGGTATCTGTGGGCCATGCCACCTCAGCAATGCCTTTAGTTTCCCAACTACCATCACTAGCAGTTTAGATTACCCAGGCAGTTCAACGCCTCGCATGGGAACTGGCCACTGGCATACATAGAAACCTGTGGTGTGCTCCAGAGTCTAGTTTTCCACACCAGAATCACAGATCTTCTCAGCTCACAAGCACTGCAGCAGACACTTCAGGCTCTTAGGCAGAGCCTGTATGGTAGAGCCAGTTCTAAGGGAATTGAGACTGTGAGAGGATCAGCATCTTCTTCTTGAAATGTGTGCTGCACCATTTCCAGAATCACTTAGCTATTGCTTTTGCTGCCGTCCTTCCCTTTGCATCTGCTATAAGGACAGGATGAGAGAGTTGCAGCTCTTCAGCCTGGAGAAGAGAAGCCTTTCAGGAGACCTTAGAGTAGCCTTCCAGTATCTGAAGGGAGCCTACAGGAAGGCTGGGGAGGGACTATTGACAAGGTCTTGCAATGACAGGACAAGGGGCAATGGGTTTGAAGTGGCAGAGGGGAGATTGAAACTGGATGTTAGGAGGAAGCTCTTTACAGTGAGGGTGGTGAGGCACTGGCACAGGTTGCCCAGGGAGGTTGTGATACTCCCTCCCTGCAGGTGTTCAAGGCCAGGTTGGATGAGGCCTTGAGTGACCTGTGCTAGTGGGAGGTGTCCCTGCCTATGGCAGGGGGTTGGGACTGCCTGAGCTTTGAGGTCCCTTCCAACCTTACCATTCTATGATTCTATGATCTCCATTTCTGTACAAGTTCAGTGTCAATGGGTAGCAGCACTCTGCCTGGCCTTTCCATGCCTGAGGTCAGAGTTCATAACACAGAATACACCAGTTAAGGGACTCAGAGCATATTTAAGGCTCATAAACAGCAGTCCCAGAAGACAGGACACCTCCTGTATCAGCAGTGGTAGAAACAATAAGCTTAATGCTTGTGCAGCTCTTGATTAAATGAAATAAAATTCTTTCTTATTGCCTGTTAGAAAGATACATCCTACCTTTCCTTCAGAGTGGATCTGTTGTCTACCAACAAACTCCAGATGCAGCAGATCTGGTCCTGTATCAAACAATCCACCCCTGCTGAATTGCTGTCAAGAGCCACCTGCAGTACTTGCTGTTTTGACATTTCTTGGACTCTTGGCAAACTTTGTCTCTTTCCTAGCTGCACCTGGAATGATGGAATTTAATCCCTCAGGTCAGTGCCAGAGCCTATAACTGGAGGAGAACCAACTATTACCTAGGGCTACAGACTAGCAATACACAGCACGAGCTTCTCTCACAGTTGTGATCCACAGAGATGTTTCATTTCAAATTGGAAAGGCTCTCTTGGAAAGGGCCACACACCTTTGAAACTCACTTCCCACTGCTGAGTGACAGCTGGCTGGGTTTGTTAACCATCAAATACTGACTCCTAGTCTACAGGCTGTGAAGATTATCTGAGATTCTGGGAATGCTCTCAAAAGTGCAGATGTTTCAAATACAATTAGGTCAATACTGTGAGTGACTCGCTGGCAGTGGCTGTGTGAAGCATGTTTTCAAGAGCTTGTCAGAAGTTTCTGAAGGGGGGGGGGGGAACAGGCTTTATTTGCAGTTACAGAGAAATAATAGACTTAGCAGGGCACCAGTATATTTACTTCATAGCAAGTAATCTCTGGAAAAAAGCTAATCTTTGCACACTATAAAGTAGGAAAGAGCTATTGCTTATTTATAACACAATATTCTTCTGCAGAGCTAAAAGATATATTATTGAAATAGAAAGAGTATTTCCCTGGGTTTGTGAAAGAAGGACTTGAAAATCATTTCAAAGATTAAAAAATATTTAACTCAGTCCTTTTATAGCAGGGAAAAGTCTTCTAAGTCTTTATAGTTATACCAATGTGTAATTTGGACCAAGAATAGCAAGTTAGTATCTCATAAAACACTAATTAGCAATAGAAAGAGGGCAGAAGATGTGGATTGTTTGGAGGAAAAAATGCCTTTTATATCTCCCTAGCCTTCCCCTGCAGACTCACATGATAAAAGAGCAAATTCAGCCCCGGCGTAAAAGCAGTGATTTGAATGAGGCTGAATTGGAAGTGAGGAGAATGGAAGAGATCCATTAGTCTTCCTCAGCTAAAGGAACTGATAAATGGTGTTTGTGTAAAGGATATGAAAATAGTTTGCTGAGGTTCTGAATGTATTTACTTAGCAACTGTAATGACTAAAACTCTTCTTCCAAACTACTGACATGAACTCCTTTGGGTGACTGTATATATCTCAGAGAAAGTCTATCATTTGAATCGTTTACCTTGGCCCTCTCAGGCAGTTTCTGGGCTAACAGAAAGCAGACTGTCAAACAAGACTCACACAAACATCACAGGCTGCAAGTTCAGAGCCTCTGGTGAATTCTTAGGGTACCTCTTAGCTGTGGGTGGAATCTGATGCTAAGCATACCTGGTGAATGCTCATAAACCCCATCTGAGCTTGGTGGAGTCAGGGCAGCATAACTAGGAGCAGAATTTGATCAGTCTGAGGTTTAACTAGGGAGCAGAATGTTATTCTTCATCTCCTGATAAACAGGAGGCATCCATTTTGGTCTGCAGATTAGCAAAACAGTGAAAAATCAGTATCAGTTGAGAACCTGGGCCAAAGTCTACAAAGAGATTGAGAGGTATCACAGGCAGCTCTGACACTACAGCTGTAAGGTGAGAAGTGTTAACTGCATCTTTGCAGTCACATGTGAAGTTATCTGAGTCATTCAGTTGCCTTGGAAGAGGTGACAGCCCAGCTGTGGTTCTGGTAAGGATGCAGATATTCCTATCTATAAATCCCTAATCTGCTTGTGGGGTGTTGGGGGGGATGGGGGTTAAGTAACACAGCAGCAAACTGTGGTAACAGTGACATAGCATTACCTGCTGCTCTGGCCTACAGAAAAATAGAATCAGTAAATCGTTCCCATTTGGGGGTTACCTGAAATAGGACACCTGGCCTTTGATTTTCATACCTTTGTGAAAGAAATGCAGGAACTTCAGAGTTTCCTCACTGTCCTACCAAAACCCTGAGCAGCAATCGTGTCCCTCATTAGCACGTTTGTAAGTGACAAAAGTGACATTAAATCAAGAGCTGGTTGGCAGGGAGGAGATTTGTTTCCTCTTACTACACTGTTTTGTTTTCTCCCTTGAAGCTCTAGAAAAGGGAAATGATGTAACTTTTATTGAAATAAGTGGCAGTTGCCCATTTCTTCCATCGTGCCTGAGGTTATGCTGTGTCTTGGTAAGATCTGGTGGAGCTTGATTCTTTTCATCCTCCTGATGTGGGGCTGTTGTCCCAGCCTGGGCAGTCTGGTAAAGGGTAAGATCTCCCTTCCTAAGTTAACCTGGTGAGATAGCTGAGGGTATCACAGAGGACAGCACAATTCCACATGTGAAAGACTGTCAGAAGAGACCATTAATCCTCCTCGAGGTAATGGTTGTATGCTATAGGTCAGTGGGATGATGAACCTGGAGTACCACAGAGGCCTGCCTGCACAGTGTGAAGTGTTCAGACCTGTTCCCTTAACCTGTGGAATAAAAGTATTCTTTGCATTTGAGTGGAAGCAGAATTGATTTTATATCATGGAAAAGAGAGTACATAGTAAGTTCTGAGTCACCAGAGGGTAGTTTGGGGAGTATCAAGGGTACGTGTTAGCCTCCAACAATACTTAGTTGGCAAACTTAAAATTCTACTGACATCCTTGAGCTTTCTGCCAGTGTCATTTACTTGGCTTTTATTGAAATAATCAGAAAATAATTCACTGTCCTCGTTTGCCAAAAGCCCAGCTAAAGCAATATATTGCAGATAAAGCAATGCATTCCAGGCTGCACAGTAAGTAAAATGATTTGGGTTATTTGAAAGCAGGACGAGAGAGTTTCAAAGCCAAGAAGAAGTCCCAAGAAAGTAGCAGCCTTTTGACTCCTGCCAGGGACTCCATCCATCAACAGTGTCAAGATGGATAAAAATAGTGCATCTTTCCATTACATTTCTGTACGGGAGAGGTAAACCAAGGGAACAGCGACTGTGGCACGGTTTAAAGCAGTTCTGGCCACTGGAGGGCTCCCGGATTTTTCCAGCTGCTTGGAGGTTGGGCTGTGCTTTTTCTTCCGTGATCCTGGTTTAAAGGACAGCTTCAAATAGAGCTGTGAATAGTGGTGAAGTAACCTCCTATTGTGTAGAGCAAGCAGGAAGGAAAATAGAGCACTTCTCATCAGCTCAATAGCGTTAAAACTATTTCTCTGTCTGCTATCAAAAATTAGCTTTGAAATGCATGAAGATTCCTGCTCCTCTCCTCCTTTCTTCAACTCTAATGTCACCACACTGAACCTCTGCAGCCTGCAGGGGAGAGATGTTTCAAGCATGGAAACACCTAGGTGCCCTCGGGAAGGGGCTCAAAGGTTACACCAGTGACCCATTCTAGCTCCAGTTCTCCTCTGCACTGAGAACCTGAGCATCACCAGTACCTCTGCTCCCACTCAGCTCTGGGGGTTGCTCAGCTGCTGTGAGCAAGGGCATCTGGTCTGTGCAACCTTTGTTGTCACACAAACAGAGCCAGCCCTGAATGTGTGTTTCCACTCATTACCGACAGAGATTAGAATTGATTCCTTGGCTCCACAGTGAACAACGGTTTATGAAGTACGTATTAGCACAGTGACACGTAAATTACATTCAGCATTTTGGGAATGGGATCTGAAGTAAAATGCTTGGAGTAGAGGATTGTCAAGAACTTTTGGCTAGTTAGGGCATTTAATGTCCTTGTGTGTGATAGTGGCTGGAGCAGATCTGTGCAGACGCAGTGAAACAACAGAGCTGTGTGGCAGGAATTCTTGAGGCTGCTGCTCTACAATGCCTGGGAAACTGCAGTGGTACTAATATTAATTCCTGAGTATAGTCATATTACTGAAAGGATGGCCAGGCATTGGAACAGGCTGCCTAGGTAAGTGGTGGAGTCACCATCTCTGGAGGTGTTCGAGAAATATGTGCCCATGGCACTTTAAACATGGTTTAATGGCCATGGTGGTCTTAGGTTGATGGTTGCACTTGATGATCTTGGAAGGTCTTTCCAACCAAAACAGTTCTACGATTGCTTTAAAAGTCCTTTTATGCCACATCTTTTGAGAAGAGGGTGAAAAACTGAACAGGAGTCTCTGAGCAAAGACATGGCATGTGTGCAGCTAATGAGTTCCTAGTTAGGTGACTGGATCTAATTAAAAAGAAAGCACCCACAGGATTATCAGAGAGTCTCAAAACAGCTTTAGTGATGGGAACGATTGAATATTGGAATAATACACATCTCCTACTTGAGACAGGTTTCTCTTGTTACAGATTTGCATTACCAGCCCCTAGGAGCTCTAGTTATAGATCAGGATCAGTTGTTACACAGTGTAGATGCTTCAAAGGGAAAGACATTTACAAAGAATTGTACTGTCCAGTTAGAAGAGAATTAAAAGTGAAGTTGAGGATAAAGAACTGGTGAGACTCTGAGAAACCATTGGGCACAGACACAGCAGAAACTCCATTACCAGAGGCTGTCTAAATAAACCTGAAGAGATTTTCCCTTTACTGCTGTTGACTTGCCTTCTTTTCATCCTTAGTGAATCTGCTAACTCTGAGGCCTGAGCACTGACTAGGTGTTGTACATAACCAGGCTGTTCATTTGAACTCTTTATCTTATTGTGGCTTCTTTTGCTAACATTTCACTAGGGGCTTGTCAGGTGAAATTCCCCAGTAGCTTTCCAAAAGGCTGAGAGGGATGCAATGCATTCTGCAATTTATATTCTTGCTTGAATGTAATCAGGAAGATTATTTTAACAGCATCTTCCTCTGCTGAAGCTGTGCTGGTTAGAGTAAGACTCATGCTCTCTATGTTCTCTCATCCCTCAGGATGTTATTATTTTTAATGTTATAAATATCAGAATAATGACTCAGTGGTCTGTTAGATTTTCTTAAGCATTCTGAAGCACAGCATGCTTGGAAGCTTCTTTGAACTTACCACTTCACTGGTTTTTAAAAATATACCAAAGCTGACATTAACTCTTAAAAGCACCAGAGAAGCACCATAGTTTTAGTTGATAAAAATCACAAGATCTAATCTTACACAGAGATCTCCTCTTTCTCCCTGTAGATGCCAAAATGACAGGCTCACTGAACCTCTCTTGATAGAGGAAACAGACAAACATCTTCATTACTTCTCTGAGCTCATTTTCCAGAAAAGGCACCAATTTTTCACTCCTCAGATGTTCATTTCATCTGCTTTTGAGATTACCTAGTTTCTGAATTGTGAGGATCTTTGTGTAGAAACACAAAAGGACTTGTTGCTGCAAGGAGAGGACTTTAGGTTAGAAGTATAGAAGGACCTACACACCTGAGACCTGTTCAGTTCCCACTTAGGCCATCAAGTCCTAAAATACTTCTGGTGTATGCTGCAGTACTCTAAAAGCACCCAAAACTTTAACTGACATTTTGTATGTTAACATTGCATTTCCAAACAAGTCTGCAAATGGCTCTGTCTTGACAGCAAACTGCCCGAGCTTTCACGTGGTGCTGGGGCCAGTCTTTTTTCCATGGTGCCCAGCCACAGGACTAGAGGAACACAGGAAGTTCCATCTAAAATATGCCACAGGACTAGAGGAACACAGGAAGTTCCATCTAAAATATGAGGAGGGACTTCTTTACTTTGTGGGTGGCAGAGCACTGGAACAAGCTGCCCAGAGAGGTAGTGGAGTCCCCATCTGAGGAGTCATTCAAAACTCACTTGCACATTGCCCTGTGCAGCCTGCTCTGGATGAACCTGCTCTGTGGGTTAGACTAGATGATCTCCAGAGGTCTCTTGCATCCTCTGTCATTGTGTGAGCTGCGTATTTTCTTTGAAAGGTTCAATCCAGCAGATGCAGGCTGCACGAAGCTGCCACTGTATTTTATGTCAGAGTGCCTGCTTAACATCAGCTATGCACTGGAAGGATTGGCACCTGAGGCTCTCCTCTATCAACTGAAATCCCAAACTGTTATTCTGCAGTCTCAAAATGGTACTTCACCAGGAAACTACTGATAAGTTCTTAGCCTGGTAGAGAAATGTGATAAAGGGTTTATCAGCAAATTCAAGTGATTTTTCTAGCATCTGAGTAAAAACTCTGACAACTGTTGAAAGATAAAACCAGACACTTGTCCTCCTAACTTTACCAGAAAGGGCAAGACTTTTTACCATTTTTGAGAGGGAAAGTCAAAACTTGCCTCAGCAAATGCTTTCAAGGCTGGTAAACTCCAATGGAAATAGAAGTCAGCCTGCCATAAGCTACCTACAATTATCACAAGGGAAAACCCCTTAAGGTACCACCTTTGGTGTCTTGTTTGCTGATATGGTGGTGACCTTTGGCAGCCTTTACCTTTGTGTACTGAACAGAAGGAAATACAAAGCGCTCAGTTAAGGACTCTGGACTCTGTTGTGAGCATGCTTAAAATTCAAGTGTTGCAACAATGGGACTTGAATTACCTAAACCCCTAACAATTTTTATTGTATTTCAAAGCACTTTATCAAGCCAGATCAAAAGTGGATGGTTATGGGTGGGTCTCCTGTCAGAGATTATGCTTCTACTTTTCTGAAACCTCTGAAAAAATCTTTCTTCCCTCTAAGCTCTCTTAAGACAGAAAAAGCAAAGTACAAGTTTCTTTTGTAAATGTTGGCATTGTAATAAAAGTGATGTCTGATCTGTGTGGTTTTTTAAAAAGCAAGAAACCAAACTGGATTTGGAAGGAAGGAATTTGTTCAGAAAGACAATGGAGACCCTGGACTTGTAGGTCCTTGAGAAGAGGTATTCTGCAGTGGGGATAGTTAAGGGTTTCTCCTTGAAAACTCACTCCAGGAAAGAAGGACCAGGCTGAGATACTATGGCCTAGACAAATAAGTATATGTGGTATTCCAGCAAAAGGCAATGAGCCCCACATAAATAGTAGTACGAGTAAAAAGAGTAACATGCTAAAGCTATTTTGAGCATCCCAGGGATATGTTTAGTGAGGGCTGCAGCAGCAACAGCAAGGTCTGAGTGAAGAGTGGTTGAAACTAATGTTCCCATAAGCTCCTTCTGTAACTCTGAAAAATCACTTACCTCCTCTTGGATTTGCTCTCTTGTCAGTGATCTGTGCGTGGGGGAAATGCCGAGGCATTATGAGTCTTCATTCATAAATATCAGTAAAGTGCTTTCCAGCCCCTGACCTGAAGCACTTACAATTACAAAAGATCAAGACTGAAGGACTTGCTCAGTTTGCAGTGTTCTGCTGTTGAAGGAATAAAGACTGAATGTATGTAAGATGAGGCAAGAACGATGCTGTGTGCAAACCTGTGTGAATTCAGTCCTTATGTGGCTAAGTTTGGAGAGCTCATGCTGATCATCAGTTTTTTATTTGGGTCTGAGACTTGTGTGGTGAAAAGAGGGAACAGGAAGCACCTCAGAAGCGAGGTGCAGAGCTAAATGCCAAGAGCATTTGGAAGAGCTGCATGCTGTGTTATTAATCATACCCACGGAATAAGGAGTGAATCAGCAGTGGGTGGTGCCTTGGGGTTAGGAAAGTGGTGTCACCTGTTAGGCTTGCAGCCACCACATTTCAGCACCATTTCTTCTGGTTTCCATAAACACCCCACGATGTCAAAACTCCACTTTGTGTTGCTGATGGATATAGTGAAACTGAATCTGAACTCTGTGACTTTACCCATTTGGCAGAGGAACCACTTTAACTATAGAGGAAGTGTCAGTAGGAAATTGTGAAGTATTTATTTGAGTCTGTACTGTAAGAGCCTTTCCTGAACCACAGCTGTAGGGACAGGCCTAGGGTTTGCACTGGTGAGAGGGAAATGGAGTTCTCCTCTTGGAAATAAATTAATTGAATGCCTGTGAAACAAGAGAATTCCTCCTGTTATATGATTCCCATTCCAGTTCTCCTCTTGCTGTGGATCATTTGCTATTGCTGCCATGCTTTATTGAAAAGGGTTTTTAAGCAGGGAAAAGTTTAAATAAAAGTAAAAACTTCAAGTAGGAGAGTGCAGTGTTACAATATTTATACTGAATGTGAAGTGAATGGACTATAATGAGAGTAAATAATAAAAGAAATGTATATAATTCCTGAGAGAACCGTTCTAAACACTAAAAAGTTAAACATGTAAATCTGTGGTATAAAGCAATGTACCAAGAACTTAAGAGGCTGGAAGCAACTTCACGAGATGATTTAGTCCATTCTCTTTCCCACCCCCAGTCTGATGTCATTTCCATAAACACACACTCATAGAATAAGTCAGGGTTGGAAGGGACCTCAAGGATCATCCAGTTCCAACCCCCCTGCCATGGGCAGGGACACCTCACACTAGATCGGGCTGGCCAGAGCCTCATCCAGCCTGGCCTTAAACGCTTCCAGGGATGAGGCTTCCACCACCTCCCTGGGCAACCTCTTCCAGGCTCTCACCACCCTCATGGTGAGGAACTTCTTCCTAACATCCAGTCTGAATCCACCCATTTCTAGCTTTGACAGGGCATGTGACATGTGCTCTGTCACATCATACAAGTTCATCACTGGAAGTACTGTGTAGGACCAGAGCCAGTGTTTGTTCCTTTGCAGCTTACTGATAATAAATCTGCATTAAGAGTTCTGTGCAAAGTTTTCTAACAGCCTTTCCACCACCACCCTGTATTAGCTCTCTAGTTCAGGCTCCTTTTACCTGTTCACAAGAATACCACTGCAAAACAATGTTGAAAGCTTTTTTCAAATTGTTCTCTTTCTACAGGACTCATTACTTTGCTCTATAAGTAAATTCAGTTGGCTTGGCAAGGTTTCTCCCTAACAAATTCATGCTGGCTTTTAGTCATTTCTTTCTTCTGGCTACAGTCCCTGGTTATCCATTCTGAGCCTTGGGATTCTTTTTCCTAATAAAGTGTGCCATTCATTTTCACTTGAAAGTTCTGCTTGTTTCTCCTCTTATTTATGCCTGTCTTAAACAGCACTACTTTTTATTTGCATTAGTGTAGAGGAAAAAGAAAATGTAGACCTCTGTCTGTACTCTGACAAAAGTGTTGATTTGAAAGGTTTCTAAAGAAAATGCATCTTCTGTCCAGTGGGACACTACAGAATTAAAAATATGAGAAGGCTGGAATCCCATGTAGAAGCTAGAGCTTTGTGGTCCATAGAGCTGGTCCATCAATCCTGAAGAGCAGCTTCCCTCACTCCACCAATTTCTGAAGGGCATCCATCACAACCACATCCAAATCAGAGATAGGACAGAGAGACTGAGATCTAATAACCCTCTAACAGCCTGTTCTTATTTGCTAGCAATACCAGCTAAATACACTTTTTCTTTCTTCTTGTTCCTCTTCACCTATTGATTTTTATTCTGCTGTCCTTGTGTACTGTTGGCTTGTCCCTGGCAGAAGTGTTGTGGCATGAGGACTCCCTTGAGCATGACTTTGTTGTTGCAGACGTGCTGCTGTTGTCTGATCTGACTTCAGGCTTTAGAACAAGCTGGGCTTCTTCTTCATGGAAACGATGCAGTGAAATGTGGATTATCACATCTCCAAAATCTGTGCAGTTTGATGTGTTATGCTTCATAAAAAGATTTGAAGACAATATTCTTCAAGTACAGCAGCTGGTTTATAAGGTTAGCAGGTGTATTATCAGTGCATTGCTCCCTGAGTTAGAAAGGAGAAACACAAAATCAAATGGCTTTTTCAGTGAGATGTGTTGTGCCTGTGATAGAAACTTCACTTTGGAAATATAAAGATTCAGGATTTGCTTATTTTGTGGCCCCTATAATGACAAAGGAAACTGCTACTTGTTTATGTGCTGATTCCTATTGCCAGGTAGGCAGCTTCTTCTCAATTCAGAACGAAAGAACTTCTTGTTCTCTCTGTTCCAGTGGCACAGTTCCCACATGCTCATTTGCATTCCTAGATATTCATTATAATTTACAAAACAAAGAAGATTTCTGGTTTGCAATGCTAGTTTTCATAGTATAAAAGAAAAGAGCCAAATCTGTCAAAATTTGTCCTTTTTGCAACCTCCCACATTTGTGCCAAAGGAAAAAAATTATAACTGAACACCCATAAAGGAGATAATAATAATGAGAAATCAGAACTTTCTGTAATATTTAACACTCTTATGAAGAACCAGATACAAAATACCTAAGTTTATATATTCTGAGTCATTTCTCAGGGACTTATCAATACAAAAGAGGATGCAATATGTAATGTATAAATGTATTGTATAAGAGGATGCATGAATGTAATGATGATATAGACAATGAGTCAGTGTTAGTGAGCAGGCTGAGAAAATTTGGGTTATTGTCCCTGCATATGCACAGTCTGCAGAAATCGTTCTCTGCTTTGCCTTATCCCCTGATCTGCACTGCTGCCTTCAGCCAGTTCTTCAGACTCTCCATGACTAGATTGCAAGCCTAGGAGTGGAATGTTTGCTATTCTGTAGCCTACTCAATCTGACCACAGATGAAGTCACCCAAAGGCAGCCATATGCTGTTCATCATGGAAATTACAGCTGCTAAGTTTGTTTCTCTTCTCACCTGTTTGCAATGGCTTAGAATTTTACAGCCAGAGATTTTCCTGCTGGGGTTTGTTTATCCAAGAATCACACACACAGTAACCAAGGGTGTGTATTTATTGCAGTAATTAGCATGTATTAAAATCTTAGGTGCATCTTTTCATCACACTGTGACATGGGCAGTGCTCCACAGAGGTGTTCCGAGTGCATGTTCAGGCTGTGCGCAGGCAACGCTGAGCCATGACTGCATGCCACAGCTTGCTACCTGCTGCACTCATTTCCTCTGCAGATTAGGAGTGAGGCTGCCCCAGGAGCAACGCTTAGCTGAGAGGTTTTGCTCACAAAAACAATCGGTAATTTTCAGAGAGCCAGGACAAAAGTCACTACAGAACTTCCACTGTTCTACCAAGTAAAGTTGAAGATAGGTTTCTGAACAGGTCTTTCCAAAACAATTTTTAACTGACAGTCCTTTTCTTTTCCTCCTTACATTTTTAATTAGCTGTCTTGCTCAGGTAATTGCATTTGTGCCTAAGAAACCTGCACTGTACCTGGTAAGCCAGATTCCAAAAGCAAACACCTCCCCTCCACTGAGGTGCCTGTTTCCAAAGCTTGCTTCACACAGACCTCCCCAGAGCCAGTAGCAGGAGATGTCTGTGTTGGGCACTCAGCACAGTGGCTTTTCTGTAGACCACTTAATTTCTTCACTTTTTTTCAATTTAAGGATTATAGAAAATAATGATCTCCTTTCCCCATCCTTACCTTTCTGCATGTCAAGACTTCCCACTCCTGCGCAGGGATCTAGCATTCCTGGGCGGCGGTGAATTTACTGCCCAGGTCCAGGCTGCTCATGCCCTGCTGTGCGATGGAGACGGCAGGCTCTGAGGAGTCCAGAGAGACCCCTCCAAACAAGAGGGATCTGAGTCATCTGGCCTGCACCCCACTCTGTGAACACTCCCCAGTGATCCTCTGGGACTGGATGTCACCAGGCATGGGCACAAGGCACACTGCTTCCCTGGAAGGCCATTGGACCAGCTGTCCTTCCATAATGCTCAGGCCCTGCCCTGCAGTCAGGTCTCCACTCCTGATTCTCCCTCTCTGCTTCGTCTCAGGTCAGGTTGGTTCCTATGCTCTAAGCATCTACAAACAGGCTTTAAAACTTGGCCGTGCTGTAACCAGGCTGGCTGCAAACAAACATATGGTTCCATTTGTACAAGCTCATGTTCTCTGCCTATTGCTCCATGGGGCTGTTTGGACTGATGTGGCCTTAGTTCTCCCACACAACTACAGAGAGTAACATGAACCATTTTTTCGGGGTTAATAACATATATTAATGAACAGCAAGATAAATTATGTAGTCATTACAGTTATCATCGTTGTCTGTTAGCCTTTTAAGAATGGCAGAATGTACCAGACAGGCCCACTAGCTCTTGCTTGATAGTGAGAAGGAGTTAAGGAGAGGGAAATCCAGTACCCTGAACTACCAAACAGAAAGCCTTATCTGGCCAATGCCTCCTTTCAGTAGTTCGGGATTTCTGCCAGTTCATGTATGAAAAGGTATGAAGTCAGCATGAACCAAATACAGTTGTTCACACGGATCAATAAGATCTTTGTATATATTTTCCAGTCTCTTACCACTTACCCAAGCAGTGACAGTGTGTGCAGAGGATTGGAAGATGAGTGTCTCTCCATTCTCTATCTACTTTCCATCTCTGATCTCTTGCTAAGCCTGCCAGTTTGTAATGTGTAACCTAGGCCCCGATACTGAGCAGCACATAAAAGATGCACCTTCAACTGCAGCGGTTATAATATGCATATTTGTCTGGAATCTCCCTCCTTCATGCTCTGCAGAGGAAATTGAAATAATACAGAGACTAAAATACATCTTGCACAGAAGAGCAGTGTAGCTAACCAGGGATTTTTTTTCCCCTAAGTGAATCTTTCTTCTCTTCCTAAGTAACTGCATCATCTGCAGTCTAGAGATTGTTGTATTTCAAGGATGAGTGAGGAAATCTCTTTACATAATCTGTAAATTATTTGGTCATGTTCTGCCAAACCCAGCCTGGCAGAAGGCAGGACTTTTCTCTCTTCATGTTTTATGAATCTCTACCTAAACTACAGAGGATACTTTGGTATAACAAATATTTACAGTGCTACCAAGAGTATTCCCTTTATCTCCCCCTCCATTTGTCTCCACTCTGCAAGCACACTGGACTGTGTAGAGTGGCTAGCAGCACTGAATGTTGTTTACTGCAGTCACTCAAGTTTTGCTTTTAGTGCTGGCCTTTAATGAGAAAGGTTCTCCTAGCAGGTGTCTTGTCTAACTACTGAACACAAACACTGGAGAAAAACCCAAAGGTTGAAAGATAACTTTTTTATTATTATTTATGTAGCCTGTTCTTCCTAGCACACATAGTAGTATTTGTCACAGCTGGATAACATAAGAAGTGGAAGCAATTTGACCTGACAGTTCTCAGTTGAAACATTTTTCTAACATACTCAGTAGCCCTAAGCTCTCACTCTCTCCTTGTAAAAGAGTCCAGTTATCTCCCAGCTAACGAGGTCTCACCCAGTGGCACCAGTATTACACCATAAGTGGCTTTATAGAGCAGAATTCCATAAAAGAAATCCAGCTGGGTAACAGAACTTGGTACCTATATAGGCACTGAATTCTACCCCTTAGGGGTTCTCTCCTCCGTTGGATTTTATGAGTTTGGCAGCCTTTAAATCTGTTGATGCAGTTTCTGTCTTCTAGAAATGCTAATGAAACCTGGTCCCAATAAACAAATACAATGACAAGAAAGAGCTTCCAGCTTAACTACTCAAGCAATGTAATTGTTTGTTTAAGTGTGGGTTAAGGAGAAGAGACAGTCACCAGGCAAAGTGAGGTTCTCTGCCGCAATTTGGAAGCAAACGCTGAGTCACTGCTGTTAAAGTTGGCCAGTGACATAGAGACTCATGGAATGGGAAATAGTGATGGGGACAAGACAGTCATCTTGTGCTCTCTGGAGCTTGGAGGAGCTGGATCCATGGGTGTAAAGTATGATTAAATGCTGGCAGATCCCAAGCTGCTCAGCTAGCACCAAAAGCCATCAGTCACTGTGATTTCTACAAAGTGAGGGCTTACCCTAAATTCTTTTTAAGAGTAGTAGGTAGACATCTGGAGGTAATTTGACTCTGTAGCTATCACTGTGGGGGGGGTTTCTTTTTTTTCTTTTTTTTCTGTCTTTTTTTTTTTTTTTTGCATTTTATTTCAATTTGGTTGTATGTAGAGAACTGACAGTGTTAATCAGTATGAGGTGAATTCTCTTTACACTGCCTTCCCCACTTTGCCTCTGCAGTTAGGAGTCCAGGAATGTGCTAACTCTTCTCCACAGGCACATACCTGGCACGAAAGGAGGCTGGGGAAGCAAACCCAAAACCTCCACAGCATTTCAACCAAATGTGGGTAGCCACAAGGATTAACTTCCTGCCAGTGGTTTGCCAATTTCCTTAAATCTGATGTGGAGAGACCAACTTCCTCAGCAGCCTTACCCTAGAGCTCTGCTTCTGCTGCCACTCCACTCTGTACCACATCCAGCAGCATGATTGAGACCATTTACATCTAGCTGGAAATCGTGTTCAGGAGATGAGGTGAAATATATGTCTGTGCTAGACTCTGCAAACTGGGTCTGATTGGAGCTGGGGGTTTAGTTTATAACTCTTTTTCCCTTTGCAATTTTGTTACAGGATGCTTCCGATGCCTTACTGTATCCCAGTGTTTGGGGTTTTTCCACAGTAAACACATAGTTGAATCAGTGAGAAGCTCACTCTGCTCTCCATAGGACCCTTCCATCCTTAACTGTTCTAATTCTGGTTCAGCTTCCAAAAGATGCATTTTTATTACTATTATTTTTTTTAAAATTGGTTCTAGCAGACATGTAGGCACAGGAGATTTCTTCAGAGTATTCCTATCTGCATTTCTGAAGTAGAGATTCCCAGAACTGGCTCATTCCTAGGGCTTACTCTGCAGCACGACCCGTTTGAAGCTAGATCAGTCTCAGATGAAAGAGTACACTCAGAACATTTTCTGACATTGAAAATTTCTCTTAATTTCACATATTCTGTCATCTACGATTAAGAAAATATTATAATCTATGGCCATTCTCTTTTAAAGTCGTCAGCCCTGTAAAGTCTCACAAAACTTTAAAATCTTTATTTTGTTCCTGCACTGTGCTTGCCCTGTTTTTGATTTTGCCTTCCCTGCCACCAATTAACATGCAAATGGTAGTTCTGTTCCCTCACGGTGCATTCTAATGTGTAGAAGATGCTGCTGCTTTCTGCCACTGGTAATAAAGAAAAGGTTGGTTAATGTAAGTTATATGATGATGTTTTTTAAGTGAATGCTGTCTCAGGAAAGTGAATCTTTCTATTGAAATGTCCCTCCTACAGAAATACCCAAGCTGGATAATGTCTCAAATATCTGTCTGAAAAGCACTTCAGCTGCTTGACTCATGAAGTGGAAAATAGCTAAGGCTGTAAGAAACATGATTTCAACAAAGTTCCATAATATGAACAACAAAAACATCCTAGCAAAAATCTCATTTAAAAATCTGAGCAAGGACACCTCATAAAGAACAGGGCAAAGCCTCCGAGCAAGGTTTTATAAATATTCCTTCTAGGAAACCCAGAACTTTCTCTTGCATTGCATATTGCTTCTAGCAATACTTTCCTCCATAGTCTGAACTTCCAGTTCATGGGCAACAGGTTGGCATGAACAGCTTATTTTTGTCTGATGGATTGTTAAGGCTGAGTATATAACAGGAATTATTTGAAAGAAAAACAAATCCACTATATAAAACATCAATTTTGTACGTTTGAGTTTCAAAAGCTTTCAAAAACTTGTAGAATTTTCTCAGTATAAGAACCAGAAACCATATTAATGGGTAAAGATGATTCAAACAAAACCCATTTTTTGTTCATCTTCTGACATATTTTCACCTAGGACTCCACTGTACCCATGAATATAGAGCTAGTAAAACAAACCTGGATATATGGTTGTGACATTTTTGTGCTTGAGCTTTCTTGTCAGAGCAGGAGAAAGGTGAAGCTTGTCATATATTCTAATTCAAATGATGTCATTATGAGAGTGTAGCAAATTGCTGCTACCTCATGCAGTCAGTATTTAAGCCAAAATCACTTTCCTGTGCTCGTGCTGGTGATTCTGAATTATTATTTACTCTTTTGAAAATCTCATGGGGGTTAGGCCAGATTGCTTCAAATCCAAGCTAATCCAATTTGCTAAGACAAAGTAAAAAACTCAATAACTTGTGAAAACTGTGGTTTGCTTTTTCTTGACTGTCCTGCCACTGTGAACATTACAGAAATATTCCTGCCATTAAGTTCTGGCTCCCTCTCTCCCTCCCATTACTCAAAACACATCCTATTTTTGCCACTGCACGAATCTGAATGCCTGTGGATTTACTGTGTGGTGGAAAAGCACAATGTTAATTCAATATTCAAATAATTAAACCTTTTCTATTTGACATTACAGCAGCCATTCTGTGTTAATGGAAATTGGACACTAGCTGCAGCTTTGGCCTTCACAGGCTTGCCGCATATTTTGCCCTACAGACCAGACAATATGTCTTGTGCTCAAGTTACTCAACAAAAACCCGGGACAGTTTTGGGTTTGGTGCACCAGAACCAGGATATTGTTACAAAGTGAACAAATTGCTGTAGCAGCCTGTCTGCACAAGCAAGATGCCTTGTGGTTTATTGCTAAATACTGAAAAACCTGGCTTCTTGCAGCACCCCACATCAAGGCTTTGCTCAAAAGCCACCTAGATGCTGCCTTTTGGCAGGGACCACTAGGTGCTGGCTGACGGTTGTTGGGCCCTTAGGAAATAAGAGCAGCTTAGATTCTTCAGGGAAGCAGAATTCCAAAGCAATTGTTAAATTATTGCCTAAATCAACATGTGATGTGCCCACTGAAGAAAAGTTCTTTGTTTTTTCATACTAGTATTGCAATATATTTCTTGAGGTCAATACTTATTTGGAGTCACTCGACTGTATGTGGTCTGTTAGACTTTCCAAGAATTTCAGAGTAATCTAATTCCTACTGGAAGCACTGGAGAATGAGCACTTGGTAAAAATACAAGACCAACCACAACACACCATTTTGTGTAAATCAGGCAAAAAGCAACAATAAAACTGTAAAGAGGAGAATGTAGAAGGAGGTAGATTAAACATCCTTGTTTATTCTCACCCCACGTTCCTCCCACTGAATTGATGTTTCCTGGCCAAAACTGAATATCTAACATTCATTTCCTCTCCAGAATTACTGCATGTCCTGCTCCTGAAGTAAAACAAAATTCCTTTGAATAGGTACCTGTGTCCTGAACCCTCTCCAGTAGAGAAGGATACCAGTAAAGAGGTGTAGGACTAAGTGTTACTGCTCACAAAACAGACAGCTGTTAGAAGTGAGTTAGACACTGGAGCCAGAGATGATTTATTAAGCTGGTACGTAAGTCAAATCACATTTTTAATGGGAGGTTTCCATGGCTGTATGTGGATCAGAGCCTCCTGTGTTTCCGAGGCAGGTTTTCTTCTGATTTCAGCTGTGCTTGATGCTTTCTTAAACTGGCTTTTCAGGAGCTAGGAAAGGTCCTAAGGCTCTTGGTCTGCATTCTCAAAGGCAGGTAGGCACATCTCTGAGTATTTCAACGAAGGCAGAAATTCTGTCTGTGGATGGTGAATCTATTGCTGCTCAAAGGGAAATAACCCCTACCCTCACCACTGCACACCCTTCCTCTTTACCTTGCACTGTCACATCCATCCAATTTGACCAGAATTAGCCTAGGAAAAGATGGGACCATGCAGCAGTGTCAAAGCCACCCTTTGTGATGGCTGAAGTCCAGACTGCCTCAGCCATTTCAGAGACCTTCCTTACATCCCTTTCAGTAGAACCACCAAACACTTCAAGCAATTTGGCTTCATATCAGTTGCATAAACTCAACCCTTCCCTTTCCTCTTTTCTTCTCTCTAAACCAGAGGAACAGCCTGGCTGTGCTTTCTGTTTGACTTTCAATTGTCCGCGCTTCACCCTCAGCTTTTTACCACCCAAACAAATGGCAAATCCTTTCCAAAGAAGCTACACCCCTTCCGTTTTCTTCTCTCTTCCTGCCTCTTAGCCAAAACTGCCGGATGCACAGCGGCAAAGCTCAGGTCTGAATGGAAAAGCCTCCACCCATCTGCTCTGGGTGGGAAGGGTGGCCTGAGATCCACTTGCAGGTTCACTGTCATTTTCTAAAGATCAGTTGGGGCTGACAATTTGCTTTGAATGCAAATGAATGCTGGCAGCTTTCTGGGTAATGTTTCAGTGGAGAATGAATTTCAGGGAAAGAGAGCTGCCTGAGTGATGTTCCCGTTGGCTGGATTTTGATACCCAGTTTGGTTTAGGAACTTGCATCTCACAATGAGAGGCTCTTTTACTGAGCAGTGTTGTTGCCTTTAATAAGGATCACATTTCCAGCACAGGTTCCTGTTATACTGAATAACACAGCTGGAATACGCAGAAAATGGTGTTTGATGAGAAGCATCTTGCTGGATTTGGAAAAGATACGGCAAAAGTTTAGGCCAGCTATGGAGATACTGCATGTGTGAGTAACTGTAGAGAGTGCACCCCAAATGGGCCCAAGGAGATGGATGTGGTTTATGACCCTTGCAGATCCAAAAACTGTAGTTCACAAGTGCAACACAGCTTTTACTCAGGGTTTCCCATTAGGGTAAAAAAGCTTTTCAGCTGCAATGTGTGTGCAAAGAGCAATTAAGGCTCTTTTCCAGTCAAACTTGGTGACTGGAAGAGTTAGCATAGAGGAGTGAAAAATGTCAATCTGAGAGTCAAAGTGTCAGACTCTAAAACCTTGAGAGATTTTTGACACTTGCAGATTGCGAGCCACTTTCAGGACTGCTGTGAAAGGTTCCCTCAGCTCTGCAGCTTCACTTTCTGTCGGCTTTACGCATTTATGGTACAAACAAGCTATTTCTTGCTCTTATGGTACAAACAAGCTATTTCTTGCTCTTATGGTACAAACAAGCTATTTCTTGCTCTTATGGTACAAACAAGCTATTTCTCGCTCTAGCCACTGCTGTGAAATGGTTCTGTTTGCCCTCTGATATGAATCTGTGTAAGTCATCCCGAGCGATCTGTACTTTTCAGGCACTTCAGTGGCTACTAACCCTGGAGACGAAACAGCTATCATTATTCACTGAATAAAGTCAGTGTAATAACCAGCATGGACCTTCATATTTCCTTGCTTTGCTATACTCCTGATTCACAGGGAGTACCTAATATTCCTCCCAACTTCATTCCTTGCAGAACCTCTATGCTTCAAATGACAACAAGCAGAACACTTACACTTTGTCACAACCCCTCCAGGAATTACATTTACATCTGTCAAATGACTTTACATACCCTGGAAGTAGCACTTGAAATAGTGTTACATTATAGTCAGCAGCTATAACTGGGTGCCACCCAAAAAGGTCAGTACAAGCATGTTAGGCTCACTTAAATGCATTTTGTTGTGAGACTTGATTTAAGAAGTGAAAGAAATCTCTTGCACACTGAGATTCCGCTTCACAATAAAACTGACATTGAGTCTCTACCTTGTCTAGGATAGGCAGTGAATACCAAATGGGCAGTACTAGGAAGCAGTGTGAAAAACAGAGATGTTAGGAGTTACATTTGTCATTAACATGCATTTTAAAAGATAGCTCAGGTTTGTATCTTAGTGGTACAAGTAGAGCAGCATTTCCTACCACTGTAAACATGAACATATTACTTAGGAAGTCTTAAACATACTAATCTGCTTCCCTTACTGTTTTGTATGTACCTCTTATATATGTGGATGGACTTTATACAATATAAATACCTATAATTCAAATGATAAACAGACTGTGAGAGTCCTGGGGGTAAGCAAGGCCCTGATTAATAAGGAAGCAGACCAGATACAATCTTCTTACACTTCACCTCTTCCCTTAATAATATATTTAAGAACTTTTTTTTTTTCTTTTTTTTTTGAGCGGAGTCAGTGAAGCACTAAACATAAAGCCAGAAATTATATCTAAAATCCAGCTTCTTAGCAACAGAAAACAAGGACAACAACATTGAGTCATTTATTTTTCAGTATAAGATCAACTCAGCAAATTGATTACTGCAGTGAGTATTTTCAAAGGTTGCTGAAAGAACACTTTGAAGTAGGAGAGAGACACTGGAACATGAAAAACCATACATCTCCTATACAGTTTTGTCAGGAACAAAACCATCTGCTAGAACTTTATAGGACATTTCTGAAGGATTTTTCTGCTACTGAAAATAAAGTGTAAAAAAAAAAAAAAAAGCCAACCAAAACCTTAAAGTAAATGATGGCCTAGAGAATCCTCTTTAAAAGACTGGTTTATAAATGATTTGAAGTGAGATCTGTAGGCTTGGTGGTTTTCCCAGAAAATTATGTACTTTGTGAGCTGCTTTAATTTTTTCACTCAGCTTGGCATTTTTTCAAGAGTATTTCTGCATGCAGGTGCTAATCCAGCCTATAGCAGTAACATAGGACAGAAAACTGGGCACATTGTGCTGCTTTTAAAAAAGTAAGGAAATGGTACCTATACCCAAAAGCAGTATGAGAGGTTTAGTCTTTAGAAAAATAAACATTACCATGATTAGCAAAATAAGTATTAGAATGATTAATGAGCATCTCCTCACAGAGAAGAGCTAGAAAACTGATTTTCTCAGAAACTACAACTAAAAAGCAAGACCAGATCATTCTCATATTTAGCATTCTTAACATAGGTTCCTATTTTTGATTGCATCCTCCTGCTGGGGCAAAATCCAGCAGCTTTTGTGATCATTAATCACGGAAAGGAAATGGGAATGAACCTATGCTGAAAAAAGAAATAAAGAAATAAGAAATAAACCTATGCTGAAAATCCTTCTGGATTCTGTTCAACTTAAAGGTGACCCTGACTCTTCCACAAAGGCATGGAAATGGCTTTAGGCTCATTTTCTAGCCCCCATTGGAAGGATCTCTGTAGGCTTGGAGTTTTCAATTTAACTGGATGAACAGATGGATTTTCACAGGCAGTCAACTACCTTATGCACCTGCCAAAAGGTACTGGAAATCCTGTGACCACAGGTTTTGTTGGCAATAGTCAGCATTTTGTTTCCAGACATGACCAGACCTGATAAGAACAGAGGTGCAGAAAAATAAAAATAAATAAATAACCCATAAAAAAGGAGAGGAAATAGGCAATGCAGGTCTTGAATCTGAGAAGAATTTGCTTCTTGCTTTTGGGATTGCTTAGACTGGTTTCTATTTTGCCTTGTAGTAGTTTAAGGATTAAGATTAATTTAAAATAAGATTAATTTAATTTAATACATTAATTTAAAATAAAGTATGGCAGTCTCCCCCAACTTGTGTGTTTGCTCATGTAGTCATTCCTAAGTGGCCTCTGCTGCTCCACACTTCACTCCAAAGAAGCAGAAAAGGCACAGTATGAAGTGGACCTCTAGCTTGATAAGAAAAAAAGAAAAGGGAGGCTTTCAACAGTGATCATTACATCTTATTCCTTCCAAAAATTCAGAAGTACAAATGTGCAAAATGTCAAATGGTCGCTGCACAGCCAGGGTTTGGAGAGAACTGGGGGAAGTTTCCTCATGGGGAGGGTTTGTGGCAGTCACATGTGGACAAAAGCCAGTGCAGCTCCAGTGAGGTTACACAGGCATACAACAGTGAGATTTACCTAAGCTTTGACTTTCAAGTTTGGCCAACCACAGGTCATTTCATTTCAGAATATCTCACCTCTTGTCCTGGCCCTTCCCCTCAGCAACCTCTTCATGCCTAGACAGCTGTGCACAGAAGCTTTCCTTAAAGTACTGTAAAATGAAAAATTAGAAGATATTTATAAGAACTGTTCAATTTAATCTTAGAAATGAATCTTTGTACAAAATCACAGCATTTTTTCTTTCATTCTCCAGTTATTTTGTAGTTAGCAAAGAGATTAGGGAATGGAACAGGAGGGGCTCTAGGCTTTGAAGCTAGGTGTGCATAGGCAGCTTTGCAGAAAGTTCCAGCTTCACTGTGGGGCTGATGCAGTTACAGACTGGTTTGTGCTGCAGCAGTGTGTCCTGGAATCTCCTCAGCACAGCCCAGCACAGCATAGCTGTGACTTGTGCTGCTGCAGAGAATTAACTGTGAGATAAGGCATACAGGGCTTGAGGGAACTTCCTGGTGTTATTCTTCTGAGAGTGAGAATATTTGTGAGCACTCTTGTATATACCGTTCCAGAGCTGAATTGCTACAGTTTTTGTCTGGGTTTACTTTGGCACCAGTTTAAATGTTATGGTCTACAGCATTTGTTTATTTGCTTAGCTCCTGTCCTGAATTTCCAAAACAAACTCTCCATTTCCATTCAGTCAGTTGCTCTTCTGAAAATCACCACCCTCCTGGATTTGTGGAGTGAGTTTACAGCCAAAATCTCTGTGTTTGTATGGATTTCTTGTATTTCTTATTGTCACCCCAAGCCACTGGGACAAGTAAAACTCACAGGCTGAGATGCTGAGCATCCAAAGTCAGCCAGAACTTTGTGGTGGGAATCTAGAATCTCTGCTCTAGTGGATGCCCTAAAAGGAGACAAAGATGATTTTACAATCCAACCCCAAAAATATTTATTAAATATGAAAATAGAAATTATATTAAATAGATCTTGAATATAAACTCAGCAGAAAAAAAAGCATAGTTTATACACAAGGCTCTCCCTGCTCACCAAGCCTTACTAGACAGTTCTAGTTTGTGGACTTGAGCGGACTCAGAAATGTTCTGACTGGCAGCATTCTACCAAGCCCCTCAGAAGCTTCTTTATCACATCTTTGCTTCCACTTGTGCCTCGTTTACCCTGTGGTTTGAACCTTTTCTCCTCAAGCATGCTCAGGTAGCCCACCTGAATAAGGAGTAGTTTCTCCCTCAGAAAAAAAACCACCTGATCCAGTCATCTCCTTAAGGAATGTAAGACAATGGTGAACACAATGGAACAGTTTTTAAACAGTCCTTGGGTTGTTTGGGTTTTTTTTTAATGTTTGCCAGGCTGTTTTTCATAAGAACATTAAGTCTTCGTAAGCACAGACTAGAAGATTAAAGCTTAGAAATAATACCTCGTTTTCCTATAACGTTGCAGAAATGGAGGTGCTCAAGTGTTGCCCTGTTTCTGGTTTTGCAAACCACTGCAGGGAAGCCCAGAGATGTTTGCTGAAAGCCCGAAAGTAGTGAATATGTCACAGATTGACTGATTTATGGTTGATACCATGCACCATCTTTCTCAAAAGATGATTGGAAGAGGATACCTCCTCTTTCTCTGGTATGACAACCTGTTGCTGCTTTTTTGGGGGCAGCTTGACTGGTTTCAAGCTCAATTACCTTCTCCAAAGGCCTCCATCGGGGAAAAGCAAAATTCTTTCCTGGTGTTTCCCAGGATGCTGGCAAACGTCCGTTTTGTGTGCTTTTCTACATTCTGTTTTATAATCTTGCCACTCAGGATTTTTTTCTTTATGATACATCTAAAAAGAGCTCCTGATCATTTTTATCTTTTCTTTACCACAATTTTTTTTGAAACCATTCCTAATTTCTCCAGCCAGAGAGGAAAATATGAGGGTATGGTTCTCATCACTGAAGTCAAGCTTGTGTCAGCCTTTCCATTATATAAACCCGTCTTTTGAAGAGTCTCAAATTCGGCTGTAAAAATTCAGTCTAGGCTGGGACCTGGCAGATTAAGTCTTTGCATGGGATGTGTTACTCTTAATAAAAATATTTAAAACCTGTTTTGATTGCCTTCGTGTTTCTGAAGCCCTTGAAAGAACTGTCAAGCTACACTTAGAATGCTCTGTATATGCTTGCGAGATCAGTTTTCAGGGATGCTGAGTGGTTTTAGCTCTCAGGTTGCTGCAATTGCTCAAATTTGGATGTTCGTTATTTTTATGAAATATTTTGTTCTTCTGGTTTTAATTTTTGCTGTGTTGGTCCCCCTACAACAGTTTTTAAAAATTAATTTCTTCCTTTTGGTAGTGTATTTGTATTATGAGCACACATTAATTCATATCCACTTCTGTTCCTATGCTCTTAAGTAAAATAGTTCAGGATTCTTTGTGTTGGATCATAGAATCAAGCAGCTTGGAAGAGCCCTCCAAGCTCACCCAGCCCAACCTATCACCCAACCCTAGCCAATCAACCAGACCATGGCACCAAGTGCCCCATCCAGGCTTGTCTTGAACACCTCCCAGGGACAGTGACTCCACCCCCTCCCTGGGCCGCCCATTCCAATGCCAATCACTCTCTCTGGCAAGAACTTCCTCCTAACATCCAGCCTAGACCTCCCCTGGCACAACTTGAAACTGCATCCCCTCCTTCTGTTGCTGGCTGATCATAGCTGGTGCTGTCCTAACTCTGACAGTTAACTGCTACAGAGAAGTGGGACAGGAATAACTTCACTGACTCTTTGTTTTTATGGTTAAGAGCTCTTACTGCAACCTGATCTCCTGCCAGATTTTACCCAGTAATTCCTTCCCCAGAATCTGTCAGACGTGAAGGACAGAAGGGATACACCTCACTGACCTGGGGATCAAGACTCAGTTTAGTTCAGATGTTGAGAGAGGTCTTCTCTGTTGTCAGACAGCAAAATAACAGTGGTGATTAATGCGCAAGGGAAGTAAAGATGGGGAAGGTGCAGTTCCCAGCGACACGTGGGCAGGGATAATCCTTGTTTACAGAGTTACAGGGAACAAATCAATGTGTTCCTCTGTATGGGGCTTCTGCCTTGGATGGGTGATGGCACCTTTGAAAAAGTTCTTAAAACATGACCTTTATTATTTTACCTTTTTTTTTTTAAATCCCTGATGTTGGTCTATCCGTGTTAAGCAGAGAGGTATTTTACACAGATAAACACTGAATCCCTTGTAGAGGAAGGAAACAAACTATGAGATTAACCCCCCAGAATGGGCAAAATGCCAGAGGAGCGTAGGTCACAATTCAATAAGCATTTAAGCATATGCTGAAGTTTATCCCTTTCCACCAAAGGACTTACATGGGCTTAGCTTTAAGTATGTGCTTACATCCCATTGAAATCACATGATGAAGTGCTTTGGTGACCCAAAACTACAGTGGAACAACCAACAGATAGCATTTTGCCACACCAGAAAATTACTGGTAGATTACAGATTATGTATTTACTGTCCCCATATGGGTCCTCTTCAGTTTTAACCTCTCTGTGCCAGCAGAGCCACAGAGCTTTCTTGTTATCACAGACTCATAGAATCAAGCAGGTTGGAAGAGCCCTCCAAGCTCACCCAGCCCAACCTTTCACCCATCCCTGTCCAATCAACCAGACCATGGCCCTAAGTGCCCCATCCAGTCTTGTCTTGAACACCTCCAGGGACAGTGACTCCACCACCTCCCTGGGCAGCCCATTCCAATGCCAATCACTCTCTCTGGCAAGAACTTCCTCGTAACACCCAGCCTAGACCTCCCCTGGCACAGCTTGAGACTGTATCCCTTCGTTCTGTTGCTGGGTGCCTGGCAGCAGAGCCCAACCCCACCTGGCTACAACCTCCCTTCAGGTATCTGTAGAGAGCAGTGAGGTCTGCCCTGAGCCTCCTCTTCTCCAGGCTGCACACCCCCAGCTCCCTCAGCCTCTCCTCACAGGGCTGTGCTCCAGGCCCCTCACCAGCCTTGCTGCCCTTCTCTGGACACCTTCCAGTACCTCAACATCTCTCTTGAATTGAGGGGCCCAGAACTGGACAGGCAGTCCAGAACAGCTGATCATGAAATCAGCTGTTAAGTGATAAAGCCTCAATTCTGCCTTCCAATAACTAAAGGGGTGATAGAGGAAGGCTGGACTGTTCATAAGGGCACCTATCAACAGGACAAGGGGGAATGGTTTTAATCTGAGGGAGAGCAGGGTTAGACTGGATCTTAGGAAGAAGTCCTTCAGTATAAGGTGGTAAGACTCTAGACTCAGTTGCCCAGAGAGGTCAGTGATGCCTCCTTCCTGGGGGTGTTCAAGGCCAGTTTGGGTGAGGCCTTAAGCAGCTGAGTTTAGTTGAAAAGTGTCCCTGCCCATGGCAGGGAGGTTGGAGTAGATGATCTCTAACATCCCTTCCAACAACTGTTCTTTTGCTTCAGTGCAATGCTGCATGGTGCTAAGGCACATGGTTTAGCACCAAGCTTGGTAGCTAGCTAATGGTTGGACTCAGTGAGCTAAAAGGTCTTTTCCAACCAAAGCAACTCTGTGTTTCTGCTGTTTTCAGTCCTGAAGTTTTATATTTCTTTCTTTCGCTAATCTGCATTTTCTCCCTGGCAACCTCTCTGCATTTTACTGTACTTCAAACAATTTGCCAACTACATGAGTGTTTGAGGCTGATTTAATTACATTAGCATGAGATGCCAATTAGATATTTGTAGGAAGATTTTGCTGGATGCTGTTTCTTGAATAGCTGAACAAGGCTCATTGGCCAGCAGTTACTCAACTCCAGCCAGACTAATAACATAAACCAAATCTCTTTCTGCATGTAGTCACTCCGCACGAAGAATAAACAGTGGATGCACTTGGATTCAAATGGTCTCTTGTTTTAATCATGACAAAAGACAAAATCCCCAGAAATGTCCTCATGTAGTTGTATTTTGCCTTCATTTTTGTATGAAGCTTTGGCAGATTCACCAGTTTTAGAGATGAGAATTGGATAACTCAGAGCAAAGGACTTGAAGGCAGCTCCCTTAAATTCTCTCCCAGATAGGCTATTCACTCAGAGACAACAAATCAAAACCTATGTTTATTCAAGATAGACAGAGATAATGAGCAAGCCTAGCTCTCACAAAAGCCAAGATTATTATAGATTTCCTTGTTTACTTCCCAGTTTTTATGCAATGAGCTTCAAGAACAGGATGGAAAGTTAGTTCTAACATCCACTCAGGCTGTTGAGTGATAATGCTCTAATTGAAGTAATGACTTTTCTTCCAGTAATTCCCACTAAATCCCAGTTACAATCCTAAGAGCTGCAGAGTGCTCAGCAGTTTTTAAATATTCAATTTCTATTTAGGAGACAGGTTATGAATTTCAAAGCCTGTCTGCAGGCATGTATGAAGTCTTGGTGATACTGCTATTGAAGTCAGTCATTCCAGCCCCTCAAAGGTATCAATGTGGTTCAAGCTTAAATATTGATATGGCTCTAAAGGTGCTGGGAATTGTATTAAAATGAATTAGAAAGCATTTTGGTAACTAGTATGAAGCCTCTGGAAATAGAAAACTAGTTAGTGCATTAGGTACTGTTGGTACTGTTAGTATTCAGTGACAGCAAATTTGCCTTTGGAATTTTACACTGAAAGAAAAAAGATATTTTCACAAAGGTACAAACCAGAGCAAGACAAGGTTATATAAATAGCCAGGGCTCTCTGGGTCTCTTTGAGCTGTGGCAGTTTCTCATCTGCGATCTTTTGGCAATATCCTGCAAAGAGCCACACTATTGTATTGCACACTCTGTTTCCATGGCAACCACAATATTTTTAGTAGTGCCTTTCAGCTGAAAACCTCAGTATTTCTAACCAACTCTGACTGAGCCTCACAGCACCTGTGGGGCAGGTCAGGGCTCCACAGTGGGAGTGATAAAGTAGGGAGAGCTAAATGAGTTCTCCAAATTCACAGGTAACACTCTTCTTAAAGAGGAGTCCCAATCTCTTGCAGCTGCCCTTGTGGAGCACCTTTCCCCACCAATGTGAACTAATGTGCAGTTCAGGAGAAGACTTCATGAGCTAAAAGCTGGATTTAAGTAATAATGCCTTTTACTGCTAATCACCTGGGGTTATTTTTTTATTAAGAGTAATAATAACTAAGTCTAAGGAGATTTTTGTCTACATTGACTATTCCCTTCTGGTTACAGAAACGTGAAAACAGAGGATGTCTTCTAATGAAAGAAAAGAAATAATTCAAGGTATGTTATTAGTAGATTGGTCTATTCTCCTTTCACCCTCTTCTTAATCAGAATAAGTTCATCTTTGTTGATAGCCTCTTTCTGCTTGCCAACTCTAGTTCTAATCCAATCTGTGTGATTAGTGTGTGCACAAAAACCTGTCTCTTACGGTTCTTCATTCCCTCTACACAATTTCTGCTATTTTTGGTACAGCCAGGATGCATCACAACATGCATGCCAGTACAACCCCTCTCAATATGCAATTTCATATTTTTGTATGCTGTAGATCATACAGACCAACCTGTCTTCTTATTAGAGCAGCCTGTCCAAAGCAAGGCTCACACAGTGTACGGCTGAGGAACCTGTATTAATGTTCTCTGCTTCTACTCTTAGGGATACATTGAAGTTTTAACCCAAATTCCTGCAATGCTACCTGAATTCTTTTTTTCTAACAAGAGCTGCCTGAATTTTCTCAAAACTGGGAGTAACTCTAATATAGAAGTCATTTTATATGATTCCTGGAAAGCCCCTCAAAACTCCAACTACGTTGGCAGCTCAAGGAGTGAAATGCATCCAAAATATAGCAAAAAAAAACCCCAACCAAACCAAAACCAAAAAAAACCAAAACCAAACAAACAACAAAAAAAAAAACCCAAAAAAACCCAACCACAAGAGTTTTAAAACAGTATTTTGGCCAGAATCCAAGAAATCTGTTAGCTATTCTGCAGTGATATGGTGATCCTTCCAGTGCTGACTTAAAAAAGAAAATTGAGAAGATGCTGAGGACCGGGAAAGTGATAATTTTATCTGGAATGTCACGGCCAAATTCAGAGGACAGCATGTAAGTGTCTGCAGAGGTAGAAAAAAGACCCCACTTCAAAATGACCTCATCCAGAAGAAATCTGACTGCCATATGTTCGTTTGGCCTGCATGTGATACCATAAAGATTCTAGGATATATGCAAGGAGGAGAGAGGAGTGGTTTAGAGGAAGGAACACATAATGAAGTAGCCATAAATCTCCACCTTCAGTTGTTTGTGCTAATTTTTAATCTGCTCCAGAGGCTTGCTGATGTAAAACACAACATTTTCAACAGGGAAAATGGACATATCCTACAGCAACTCTTTGTTATTCCCTCTCTGCCAACTGGACACCTTTGTCTATGCAGCATGCAAAGACCAAGGCATATTTGCCCTTCCCTAAACTCGGAAAGGAGAGGCAAAGCACATTAATGATCCCTCAATACTGGCACATTTGGTAATAGTTTTTCAGTGATTTCATGATCACCTCTAATGAGTTAGAGGAATATAATTTGTGATGTCATTTTTTTCCCCTTTGGAGTATAAATCCAGCTACTATGAAAACAATGATAAGTGGAATGCAAATTCAGTTCCAAAATAGTTGTCTAATATGGGAGAGGCCCCTGTTCCCATATCCTTTTGAAAATGAAATGGCTTATTCAGGAGCAGTGCTGCCCAGGGGCTTCCACCCAAAACACATCAACACTTAATTAAGTCATGGTGCTGTCTGAGCAAAGAGGTGCAGCAATTCCAGTGGCTGACAGCTGAACTTAACACCAGTTCATTGCTCCTAGCTGAGGACCTGGTTTCACCATGCCCAGAGTTTGGCGGTGATTTGGCTTCGTGGCACTGTGCCCTCGGTGCTGTGGCTCACTACTCCTAACTCATGCCAACACAATCTAATTTGTCTGCAGGCTCTTTTTGTGATATAGAGGGGCTGATGTGACTTAAAATCTCTATTGTCTTTCCTCTAACACTTCTCTAAGACAATTCAGAGTGCAGCCTTTCGAACTGTCACAGGAAAGGTGCCCTGGAACCTGAAGTCAAAAATCAGTGCCAGGAGGAAAGCTGGGAATTGTCACCAAACTCTTTGTAACTTGAAAAGGCAGCCTGGGGCTGCAGATGCTGGTTTGCTCTGGAAATAGGATTGTGCTTGAAGCTGCCTGGCAGTTCATCAGGCTCTTTTACACCACATTCTATCACTACACATAGCTGTCATTGTTGCTTTGAAAAACCAAATCCAACCCATAATTAAAACACCATTCCTTATTTTATCTTAGGCTGTGCCAAGGTTTCTCTTAGTGTAGTCATTGAATATCTTCTTTGCATTTACTGTTTCATTTCCATTGCTCCTTGTTAGTGGCTTTTACCAAAGATTTTACATTGTAAGTGGAGATGAAATAATTCAACGTTTTCAACTTCTTGTGATCAAAGGTAACTCACAAAGTAAATCCACAGTTGTGCCTGGTTTAGGCTTCTGGGCAGGTGATGTTGGATGTTATCTCATATCATAATTCCTGCACAGCAAAATTTAGAGCAGTATCAGATCCAGCAGCATTCCTTTTGACTGGAACAGCTTTCACAGCATGCTCCAGTGACCAGGGATTGTGGACTTATAAAACTGCCCTGAGCTGCTGTCCTGTGACATGAAAGGCAGTAAGGAAAAACCATAGTTCTGTCTTATCAGGTTTATGCCATCCTAGCTGAGGGGACCTTTACAGTCTGTTAGTAAATCATGTTTTAAAACTTTACCTTTTGTTGGAGCAGAATAGGGAGTAAGAGGACAAATTACCTTTCCCTGTCCATAGTGATCACTTAAGAAGGGATGACACAAGCATGTGGGAAGTTACTAAAAGGTTCTGCTATAAACTGAAAGAAATGTCAGTATATTTGGTATGTAAACTGCAAAGGACTAGGGGGAAAAAAGGACACAGGCACCTTGGTTGTGATTATCTTGGAACAGGTTACCATAGTCTTGTTGCAGTAACTTCAATGGGTTAGGCCTAATGGCTTTTCTCATTGTATGGCAGCTGAAATGCCTTCTTTTCAAATGTCCCTGGAAGAAGAGATGTGTTCTAACATGATCCAGGAGCTCTGGGGCTAGAACAAGACATGGGCTACCTATATTACATTCCTTCTCTCTGTGAGTAGTCAACCTCTATGTTACTTAAAGGCAATTGGCAGAAGGAAAACAAGCAGAGAGGGAGGGAAGGGTCTCTTCTCTTTCACCACAAAGCAAATCATTTTCTCCAGGTGCTTTCTGCATGCCTGAGCCATTTTGGCAAAGGGATGTTGAGCATCTCACTTAAAGCCCAGGAGTTGCAAAGCCAGGTAACAAGACTTGAGCTTAAAGCTTCTGGGTTTTGTTTTGGTTTGTTTGGGTTTGGTTTTTTTTTGGTTGGTTGGTTGGTTTGGCTTTTGTGTGGTTTGGTTTTTTTTTTTCCCTTATCTCTGCCTAGGCCATGTCTCTGTATTCTCATTCGGGGAAGTTGTCAATATTAATTTTTTTAATGGTTGTGGTATTCCATTGAAAATAATGAATTAATACTTTATGGGGTTTTCTGTATCTTGTTTGGAAAATTGTTTTGGAATAGAAAAGCTGCAGTGATAATCTACTTTTCATTACTTTTAAAAATAATCCCATCTTTATTTATTGGATTTTTCAATAGGATTTCTACATTCATTCTTTTTCTTCTCAGAGAGTAAAAAATATTCTAAATTCTTATCACTTGTTGCATAAAAGATTCCTCTAAATCGCTGCATCAGTTTGCATAAGCAACCAGATCTGCTCTTTGGATTCTCTTCTTGCTGCCAATTTTCTTCTCACTCTTAGTACAAGATCCCACTGTGTTTCCTCAGCAATTGCAAATCACATTAATTGCAGACCACGTTAGAGCAGTGCAGTGGCACAGTATCTCCTGCACTCTCCCCCATGCTTACCAGGAGGTATGGAATGAAAGAAATCCAGGGAGGAGCTCCTGAAATGCTGCTTTGCAAAGTGAATAAGACCTTCACATTCTCAGCCTAATAAGGCTTTGCATCACGGAGCTCGTGTGGCATTCATCCCTGTACTCGAGTGTCTTAGCTTCAGTAGTTTCTCTTCCTTCCAAAATTTCCTCTCTTCATGTATCAGCAGGTAGAGGCCCAAGCTTCCTTACTGCTCATGGGGAAATGGAACGTGCTGATAGTAAGTGACTGCTGTAAAGAGAAGAATTATCAAAGATTTGTTTCTTGTGGGTTTCTGCTTGCAGGGTTAATCACCACGAAAACAGAAGACCATTTTTTCCTCGGCCTTACTTTCAGGAGAATATGAAACTGAGAATAGGTACTGCAGTGAGCAAGGAGTTGTCAGGGGACAGTGATTTATCTCCTCCAGAGGAATACAGGTTGCTAATGTTACATAGAAGCAGAGAGGGGTTTGACAGCTTGCTGATGGAGCTGTTACGTATGAGGGCCTGTGCACAGTGAAGTAAGAAAGAAGGAAATTTGAAGTCTACAGGAACAAATTATGTCAGGAGGACAAGCCCCACAAACTACATGGAAGTTACTGCAGTTGAAAGGAGAATTTGCTATTTCTGGATGGTGCCCAATGAACCTTCCCATTTCTCTCTTTGCTTGTTTCTGGAGATCTCATCGTTCCTGGTCTGACTGAGCCTCCCTTTCCTGCAGTCTCCTTCCTTACACCTGCATTGAAACTTTAGTCTGAGCCCACCTGCAGTTTCAAACACACAGAATGCAACCAACAGAACCTCTTTTTTCCTTTTTTCCCCTCCAGAAAAACATGTGATCACTACTAAGTCTGTTAAGAGAAAAGGACAATTTGGTGCTAAGTGCCCAAGACCTCTGTTCCCCAATGGAGGAGAGGACTCAGAAAACACTGCTCAGGCAGTACCTGGCAGACTCAGAACGATGCTGTGATTCCCTGGTTGTTACAGAGTGCTACAACAACTCTCCTAAAAAAGAAATTATTCTTCTTCAAAATATCTCCTCCAGGTCAGTGATCCCCATGCTGCAGCCCACCCATGACAGACTGTAGGTTCAGAAGGCCCAGTGGAACCCACTGGATCTCACACAGAGTATTACATATGGAGGAAAAGTGGGACAGAATGGAGGTAATGCTTGACATCTATGAACTCAGCCTATTCCACTTTTGCTTACTCTTGAAAATGGAAGGCAATTAGTTGTGTTTCTAACAGAATCCCCAAACAGATTTTAACAAATGGCAGTGCCAGCCAGTGCCACTAACTTATCTCTAGAGGCCCAGAAAACCTCTGCAATTCTATACTCATTTACTAGTTACTTCAGCCAACTAAAAAGCTCTCACCACTTCCAGTAACTGAACTGTATCAACTCAAAACTTTCTGTAATTGATCTGATTTTTCTTCTTCTGTAGTTATTAAGCCTGGTTTTCTTTTCATCTTTGCCATAAGACTTTCTTACCATCTGAAAATTTTCATGGCTCTTTTCTCTCATTAGCCACATATTTTCTATAAACATTGTCTGGTTACCAATTCTTCTTTTTGTCCATTAGTGTAACTTCTTACTAGAGAAATTTTGCCATTTTTTTGTCTTGCCTTTGGTTTGCACACCTGCTCACCTTGTATCACATTTGAGCATCAGAATGTGTGCCAAAGTTGCTCTTTCCTCTTACATGATGCTGCTAATTATTTCCAATCATTCTTTCATTACTCAAATAATTTTTAAAAGGCAATACCTAGATTTGTTCCACATTTAGGGTGGTTTTGACAGCTATCCATGTGAACAAAATGATTCACATGGTGACACTTGACTAGCTTGTGCTGTTGTAATATCTAATGGCTCACCATCATACAAGCAATCTGTACTAGAACATGGAAGTGATCCCTAAAGCCCAGACCGGTTTTTCAGCCACATCTTTTCATTCAGCAGCGTGGGCCAGAGACTCTGTAAAAGGGAAAAAGAAAGGAGAATAAATGTGAGTGCTTTATAAGGCAAACCACTCCCTTTGCACTCTTTTTACATTCCTTTCTTTCTCACCTTTGCCAAGTATGGTCTCCAAGCCCATGACTGTGTTTGGAAAAGCAGAAGGAGATCAAGCTGAAATGGTTTGGGTCTGCCAGAAACAAGAATGAAGAATAAGACTAATGAATGTCCACTACTTACTTCAGCCTGTGTCATCCAGCTTTGCATCTATAAAGAGACAGGGGAAAGTGTGACCTGCTCTGTTTCAATTAGGCAGGGCTAGTTGAATCTTATTTCTTGTTTTCCTTTTAGTAAATCTTTTTCTGACAGATCTTTATCTCTTAGTGGTAGTAATTTTTGTGACTAAAACATAGATTCTGCAATTTGATTTTACCTCCTATTACTTTCTTCCATACTGCAACACGTTAAAGGACCTGACCCATTTCTAACCCATCAGCAATTAGGTGGCAGCCCTAAAGAGGGATTTGCACTTCTGCCAGGCATTGCATGTGTGTTTTACTTGCCTCACACGAGTCGTGGGACTGTTTGTGACAGAAATTTTGAGCGTGTATGCAAGCATTTCAGGATCAGGGTCACAGGCAGTGTAAGGTAGAGGCGATCGTGCAGAACACAGCTTCCATTTCACTACACTCCTCGGCACTGTTAGGAGTCAGTACCCAGAAGGTGTTTCCAAATGCCTTGAGGCAGCACTCAGATGCTGTGAAAATCCTCATTATGCTGAGAGACTTACCCCAGGGTTACATATGTACTGAATTACATGAACTTGCTACATTGCTGCAGATCTGAAATGCGTTTGCTGCTTCCCTCTTTGTGGATGGCACTCTGAGGAGCTTGCATTGGTGTATTATATTCCATGTAAGCTGCAATGGCTTTCTTCCATGCCTGTAAGGATTTCCACAGAATTCCATGTACAGCATTTAAAACCTGTGTTAATGATGACTATAAAGTTGTTTGTCTTCGTGGAATTAAGACATATCCATAATCCATTTGCCAGCTCAAATATGCTGAGGCAATAAAGCAAATTCTGCTCACATTACTCACCACAGTAATCCCCAAATAATTAGTTTGTCATAGTGGGTAATAGATCTGTGATGTGTTTCAATCATAAACCACATAATGCATGGGATGGCCATAAAACACTGCTGCTGCCTGAGAAATACAAAACCAGAAATCCAATTCCTTAAGGTCAGTAAGGAGCTAGCTTCAACCTTACCTGTTTTCATAACCTCTTGTGCAGCTTTTCCACTTCTAGCGTAAGGAAAATCCAGTTCTGCTGTTAAATCTCTCACTGGATATGCTAGAACAACTCCCTCAAGTGCGTCCTCACCATTTGCCATTGCACAGCTCAGTTAAATTTAAAAAAATAAATAAATAAAAGAAAGCATTAGCAAAATCATGCCTGTTTTGTGGAGAATTATAATGATCACAGTTTGTGTCACTGGAGAGAGCATCAAAAAGTCCATGACTGCACAGAGTTGTGCTGCTCTGCAAGCAGATTTCTCTCACACCGTAAGTGCATTTCCTAGCTGTTCACTTCACATTGCTTATTTGTCAGCAATAGGCACTTCTTTCTATGCATTCTGCTTTTATTTCCCCCTCTTTGTAAAGAGGAGTATCAGTGCTTGAAAACAGCAATATGGGTGGGGATTTTTTCCTCCAATTTTACCTTTTGGCTGACGTTCTTCTATCCTGGCATCAAAAAAAGCTTCCCAGGGTGCAGCTCAGCCTGTACAGTGTTGTACGCAGTGTTCATAGTGTTTAGGGGATGTTACATGCATCAGAAATTTAGTGTTGGAAAAGAAATCATCCTGAGTGGATTCCAAGAGCGTTCAGCAAGTCGTGTGTGTATGTGCATGTTTGTCCTTGGGGTTTGCCTGTGTGAGTTTAGTTTTCACATCCAGAAACTGGTGCTCAATTACCATAGAAACAGCAATTTTCAGACATACACTGAAATCAGTTCGGTACATGATATTGCAGCAATTTGCATCAGCGCTCGCTTACATTTCCTTCCTGAAGAATTTCTAAAGCAAATAAATACATCTTAGAGCAAATCTTTACCATCAGTACAGTCACAAAAAAAGGAGACAGATTGCTTGAAGCACAATGTGTCGTGTGGTAATTGCCAAAGGGCTAATCATATTAACAGAGAAAACACTGGTGCCAGTTTTACTTTAGCTAGTTAAATTTTATTGAGTGCTACTGTCCCTAGCTACTGCCCATAACTTTGTAGGATTATAAAACCATCCACAGTTTGAAACTGGTTTTATAGTTCATCCTTAGGGGCGAACAGCTGGCAAAAAAATCATTAAGCAACACTTAAAATGCAAAATGCGGAGAAAAATCATAAATAGAGAACATATTTGGGTTTCTTAGACCTGTGGTAATGACCTCACTGGGTTCTCCAAAATGCAAAATAATCTGGATCTGAGAGGCTACCCTGAGTGATATCAAAGTCAGTAGGATAACCTCCAGTCTGTGTTAAGTCCCACTGGGAATGTCATCTTTCTAGTCTATAATGTCCCAGAGCCAGTGATAAATCAGATGAGGGGTGGGGTGGAGTGTATCTCAAAAAATAGGAATTCTCAGTGCTTTGCTGTGCCTTGGAACAGAACTGTTCAGGCTGTGACCTGGATAAACAAAGTGAGAGAAAACATTTTGGAACCCCAGTGTTAAGGTTTGTCAGACAAAAACCTTCCAAGGTCCCTTCCAGCCCAAAACCTCAGTCACAGCTCCATGTCCCCAGCACACAGCTTTCTGTGCCACAGCTCCCTTGGGTTTGCATTTCCTACTTAGGCAAATTACAGGGCTCCAAACTGGTGACTAATGGCTCTTTACAAGGTATGGAAATGATTTGAAGAGAATTTGCAGCAGAAAATGTTTGGGGTCCTGTCACTTCTAATTGAAAAAAACAGCCTATAATTGTTTTCTTGCTGAACTAGTCTGACTTGCCCAGTCAGCATAATCTGTTTGAACGATGTTAAGGAGCTACAAAGGAGGAAAAGCAGAGACAGGCTCTCTGGTGCAAGCAATTACAAACTGGTTGCACTAGGGTATCTTGGCAGTTTTCAGATGTCAGGATGCATCTAAAAAGGCTTGGAGCAATCTAAACCAAATTAAGGTCATTTTAACTTTGACCACAAGTGACCTCATGGGGAGTTTAATCCATTTTAGCATTCCCAGCTGTGGCTAACTGATTGAATTTTCTTGTGTATCCCTAAGCAGACCATGCTCTTTGTGTGATGCATTGGAATTCTGTGGTTCAACAGTCTGTGGTGATCACCAGGTGAAGAGAAAGTCCTGTAGTTTGGAAATCATAGGTGTTACACAGGAGTTAAACCTCCAGCAACTCTGTGTTAAGTGACATGAGTCCCCACTGACAGTATAGTACTCATTATCATGAGTCGGATCCAGCCTTGCATGCTTCAATCTTTTTACCTCCAGATTTTACTCAAGAGACTCTCTTTCTGGGTATTAGGTTGTACACTGGAAACAGTAGACTTGGATCAAAGCTCCAGATCAAAGTCTGATCAGCACAACACCTTCCACTCAAGAGTTAATACAGTCATAGTATAGGTCATAGAATATGGAAGGTAACCAAGTTCCCTGTGTCATGCCACCAAGCAGATCCAGGTTCCTGTATCCACAGAGTTAGGCAACCACAGGATATTTGCTTGGTGTATTTGAAATGAGCCATCTAAGAACAGAACTGGAGATTTGATATTTATTGTTAATCTTTGAGAAAGGTCTGCTCTAACCAGGAGATTAGTCTGCTTTACTGTAAGCCAAGACCTTGACATGAGTGTCTTCATCAGTACAGTTAGAACTAGACAAGGGAAAGAACAGGAGGTGCTTGCAAGCACGACCATCTGGAAGAGACCTCCTAGGGTTTTGGCTCCAGGTTTCTGCCATAATAGGCAACTGCATTTTTGAGTCACATTTATGCTGTTGCCAAGTCAGTCCTTTATCAGCGGCAGTCTGTGTATTAAGCAAACACAGGCCTCTTTGCTTTTCTGTTAGCAGCTTTTGTGGTTCACCTGTACACAGACCAGGATCTTTATGGAGGAGTTTGGGCATCCAAATAACTTGAAAAACTAACTGTAATCTATGCATTCTGCTAGTAACATAAAAATACATCCTGGGGTGAGTGTGCGTGCAAATAATCAACATTTAAAGTTGCCATTGTTTATCTGAGTCATTGTTCACCTAGAGAATTCCCTCTTTGGTTGTTCTAAACTCAGTATTTTGCTTCTGTGTAAAATAGATGCCCTCTTTTATCATTGATGCTGGCTATCACACTGGGGGGGTTGCCTCCCATAAGTATTTCTATCAACAAAACTCCAGGGAGAGGAACACAAACAGAAGGTAAAGCACAGCTAAATGCTGGGCTGCTGGCTTTTATGGCCTTATCACCATCTGAAAATTTACTTACAGGCTCACACCTGTGTGTGAGAGAAGAAAGAAACATCACTTGAGATTATTCATGGTAAAAAATGAGGAGGGTGTGTTCTTGCTTGCTTTCTTAACAAACAAAAAGCTGAAAATACACTGCACTGAAACTTCAACATTCTGAGGGCTTATTAGGATCCAAAATGTATTAAAGAAGAATATTTATTTGTAATGCCATGAAAATTAGATGCCTGACCCATGAGCTGAAGGCACAGAGCTTTGGCAGTATTATAAATGTCTGCAAATACATTGGTAATTGTTTAGCTTAGACACAATATTAGAAGGAATGTGTGCAGTTCTGGAGCCCCCAGCACAGGAAGGACATTGAAGTGCTGGAGCGGGTCCAGAGGAGGCCACGAGGATGCTCAGAGGGCTGCAGCAGCTCTGCTATGAGGACAGGCTATGAGAGTTGGGGCTCTGCAGCCTGGAGAAGGCTTCCGGAGACCTTAGAGTAGCCTTCCAGTATCTGAAGGGGGCTACAGGAAGGTCTGAGGAGGGACTGAGGACAAGGGGCAATGGGTTTGAACTGGCAGAGGGGAGATTTAAACTGGATGTTAGGAGGAAGTTCTCTCCAGTGAGGGTGGTGAGACACTGGCACAGGTTGCCCAGGGAGGTTGTGGCTGCTCCCTCCCTGGAGGTGTTCAAGGCCAGGTTGGACAAGACCTTGAGTGACCTGTGCTAGTGGGAGTGTCCCTGCCTATGGCAGGGGGTTGGAACTGGATGATCTTTGAGGTCTCTTCCAACCTTACCATTCTATGATTCTATGAATTGGAAGAGGTCGTCTTACACCTTTAGACCTCTTTTCCCAAAACCAAGAGAACTGCAGCTTCAGTGGACCTCTACATAGACCTTTATACACATTCCTTTTTTGTTCTTGTTATTTCACACAGTTCTGCTGCACAAAGTCAAACTGATGTTTGTAACTTATGGCAGTTGTAGTAGTGGATGTTTAGACCATACACACTGCTAGTGTATCCAAAATTCTGAGGTTTCACGGCAGCAAGAATTAATGATCATATCATGTAGGTGAACAAACCTGTGGAATAAAGAAAAAAATCCCAACAGAAACAGTTGGGGTTTTATCTGTATGATATATATATGTAGTTTAAAATACATATATGTATATGCATACAGAGTGACCTACCAGGAGCTGCATATTATTTAAGATTTAAGAAGAGCTTTTGGCAAATAGATAGAGTTAAAATCCATTCCCAGGGAAGAAACACAACCTGTAAATCAAATAACTCCAGATTTTGTAGGTTGATAGGAACCTGCTGACTCTCAGCTGAGGAAATGACAGTTTCTCAGGGCATTTTCCTCTGTCGCAGGTGGTGACAGTTTCTATGTCACAGCATTTCTAAGGCCTAGCACTGGGGAAGAAGGAAAACAAAAGCAGTAACATTGCCCCTAAGCCGTGCCGATTGTTTTAACAGCTGCCGAGGCTTGTGCCGTTCAAAGGCTTCATCCATAGCTCAGCAGAGAGGACCATTTCCACGGGCCGCAGTGTGTTTCACCTCAGGCTTTTTCTGGACGAGCTTGGTTCAAGTAAGTCCCTGCTCTCCGTAGGCACGGGGAAATAACGTAAATGGTTTTTCTGTGAGGCTGTGTTTGGGAAGCTCCCTGCAGCTGTCAGTCTGCCTGCATCTGCTGACACAAGAATACCTGCACAAATCATCATCTCTGCAGGCTGTGGCACCAGCTCAGGTATTTATTGTGAACGCTAAGGAAACTGCAGCGAACTGGGAGCCGCCTGTTGCGTGTGGTGAGCTCTGCTCAAAGCAAAGGAAGGGTTTGCTCTGCAGAGCACATAGAGGCATCCAACAAGATGGGGGCTTTTGTGCACAGGCATTGGGATCTGCTTCCCTGCGCAACGTGCAACGCCGCAAAACTCATTAGGTAGCATAAAAGTATTACTGTTCAGTGCAAAAAAGATTTGTCCCTGGTGGAGCTAAGCTTAATGATACTGTCAGTAGTACAGAGCTGGCAGTGAAGTATCTGCTCGGGTAATTCATCCCAAACGGGAAGGCGAGGAGACAGGAGGTTTTCCTTTCAATTACTCCCTATCTGCGGTGGAGGAAATGCTAACCCACCCGGGAGAGCAGCTCGGTTTTATTGCGGGGCTGTGTCTGTCTGAAGTCCTCTTATAGGAGCTGGCCGGTGTATAAATGAGGCTTGTCCAATGTTGCTTGCTTGGAAAGAGGATGAAGAAATGAGCAATTAATGAGACTAGATAAGAACTGATCTATGCTGAGGTTAGAGGGTAAGATAACAGCCCACGGTGATGAATCTCAGGTTTGTTTTTCTAGTAAAGGAAATCTTTCTTTCACTGATCTTCTGGGGTAGGATTGAACTGTCTCCTTTCCCCACAGTTGCTTGTGGAGATATTTCAAAAGGCTTGTGTGTAATTGAAAAGACAGCCTGATGCGAGCCATTAAACATGCCTGACAGGAATTTGGAGAGGGGGGTGACACAGTTTGTGGAAGGGAGAATCAGTGGGGCTCCATCCATGAGCCTGGGACAGTGCTGGCGTTGTAATTAATCCAAGCAGTGATACGTGTGATATGACCAAAGCAGGGGGCTCAGAAAATTCTTAATTTATTATGCTTTCAGCTGGGGAAGTAGATGGTATGTTTTCATCAGTCCTGGCAATCAGCCAAGCCCAGCTGAAATCCTGTTTAAGATTTGGAGCTGTTCTAGCTTTCCAAATGCTCACAGATTCCCAGAGGAAGCCACAGAAACCCCCTACCTGCAAAACTTAAGCTCATTGTTATTACTCACACTGTAATAGTACCCTGAGGCTCTAATTTGCATGACATCCTCTTATACACCATTTCAGCTGGAACTTATTGCCCTCTGTAGAATCCAAGAGGTCACATTTTATGCTTTTTAATTACTAATTGAACTTAATCAGCAATTTTTGATTGTCCTAGTGTTCAGAACACACTGCTGCCTACAGAGTTTGTATTTCTGTGTGATACAATGTTAGACGGAGCTCCATTCAGGCCAACTTCTGCAGTGTGATTTCACGAATGCATTCTTTTTCCTCCTTACCTTTTGGTTCCTAAGCAACACTTCTTTTCTGCCAAATCAGTTATCCCTTTACCCAATGCTCTGTGACTCAAAATACATTTTCATATTCATAATAAATAGCATTTATTTTGAAATATATTCTCTTCACACATAGATAACTTACCAAACTTTCATGAAGTGCTCTTTTATTTAAATATCAAAAAGAGATTTATTGAACACTTCTCCTTAAAAGTCTTGTGGGTTGTGTTTTCCTCTTCTATCATGTTCTGTCTTTTAAGGTGTGTTTTGGTTACATGTGTAAGCGGAGGGTTTAAGAACAGGTGAGGAATACAAGTAATTTCTTCATGGACAGAACAGTATCAAGTTCAGATTAGAAACAGAAGTAGTAGTGATTAACAAGTTGAATAGTGACTCAGCAAGCCTATTATGGATACTCCATGATTATAACTTTCAAATGAAGTCTGGATTAATTGCTAAAACATTTGCTCACAGGCTGAGGGAGCTGGAGAAGGGAAGGCTCCAGAGAGACCTAAGAGCAGCCTTCCAGTACCTGAAGGTGGCCTACAAAGAGGCTGCAGAGGGATTATTTGCTAAGGCTTGCAAGGGGCAACAGTTTGAAATTAGACAAGAGAAGATAAGATTTACACTGGATGTTGGGAACAAGTTCTGCACCATGAGGGTGGTGGAACACTGGAAAAGGTTGTCCAGGGACGTAGTTGAGGCCCTATTCCTGTAGATCTTCAAGGTCAGGCTGGGCAAGGCTCTGATCTACCTGATCTAGTGGAGGATCTCCCTGCTGACTGCAGGGGCGTTGGACTGGATGACCTTTGGTGATCCCTTCCAACCCAAACCGTTCTACGATTCTATGTTCATAAGAGCATAAATTCAGGGAATATATAACAAGAGGCTACGTGTCCTGAAAACAGATGGGTTTATTTTTTTTATTAACTCACTTTATAACTTAATTAGTATATAGAACAATTTCTGGGTGAGCAGAAACTAAATAGCCTTAAACTTTTCAGCAGTTTTCTCTGAACGTCTGGAAGAGTATCATGGTTATTCATTGTCCCAAATCTTGTAGGAAAGAGACATACTGAACTGTCACTCATTCTGCCTTGCAATACAAGCAAAAAGGATGCAGAGCAATCCAGCAGGTAGTGGGTTAAAAACAACCAGAAGACAGAATTCCTTGCAGCGTGTTAGCCAAACTGTGACACACCAAATGTATGATCAAGAATATGAACAGGTTGGATATAAAACTGTATCATTTCCATTTCAGTTATTGACTGTGACACAGCTTCTAACTCAGGAAATCCCCAAACTGCTGGTTGCTGGAGGGAGCCCAGTTCTTAGACAAGAGGCATTTGTTGCTGGCTCTAGGTAGATAAGGAACAGAGCGGCTCCGGCTCTATTGCATTTCCCAGTGCCCACAGAAGGAGTGGCAGTGGTGTTTCTCTGATCCAACTCCTTACTTCTGCTCTTGAGTTTAGTCCTATTGTTTGGGTTCTGAGCAGCTCCAGTTACTGAATACTTAGATGACATTTATGGTCTATTGCCTAACACTTTGCTACAGGAATGATATTCTAGCAGTCAATAATTCTGACCTAGAAACCAGCTGAACTAAGTGGTGTAGTCAAAGCTGCAGGAGTGAGGTGCTGGGGTGGGTTTGGGTTGCTGGATTTTGGGGGGATGGGGAAGATCTGGGAAGCTTTTGCTGTTGGGTTTTTCTTTTTCTTTTTTTTTTTTCTCAACTGGAAAAGCAAGAAGAGAAAGAAAGGTTTCCTGTAAAACCTCTGATCTCTATGTCTTCTTTATTGACTTTCCTCACTACATGTATAGTTACTAATAGTTTGATGAGTAATAGTCAGTAGTTTGGTGCTGAAATAAGCAAAAGTCTCAGAACAGAACAGCATTGTTCTGGACAATACATCTGTCTTCATTTCATTCAGCAGCCTAATGTAGTTCCTCCCCAGCCCACTGAAAGACACCTCTTTGGTGGGAGTGTGGCAAGGGGATTGTTCCACCTGCCCTTGAAGAGAAGGGATAAGATGGGGCAAGAAATGTGAGCATTTCACCCAACTCCATTGCACCATTTGCTCCCAGCTCAGGGGAAAATCAGAAAAATCTCACTGAGAAACTTCTTGCTTTTAACTTTCTACCTTTGTGCACTGAAGTGAGGGTCAAACTGCCAGAGATGGGTTTGTTATAGAGATTGTTGCAGCCCATGATAGCTCCTGTGTATTCAAAAGATAACACTGAGTTAGAGTAATACTGTCCTCCTAATCCATGTAAATCCTAACCTCAGACACTGCTGCTAAGTGCAAAAATTCATAGAATCATAGAATGGTTTAGGTTGGAAGGGACCTCAAAGCTCATCCAGTTCCAACCCCTTGCCATAGGCAGGGACACCTCCCACTAGCACAGGTCACTCAAGGTCTTGTCCAACCTGGCCTTGAACCCCTCCAGGGAGGGAGCAGCCACAACCTCCCTGGGCAACCTGTGCCGGTGTCTCACCACCCTCACTGGAGAGAACTTCTTCCTAACATCCAGTTTAAATCTCCCCTCTGCCAGTTCAAACCCATTGCCCCTTGTCCTGGCATTGCAAGACCTTGTCAATAGTCCCTCCCCAGCCTTCCTCTAGCCCCCTTCAGATACTGGAAGGCTACTCTAAGGTCTCCTTGAAGCCTTCTCTTCTCCAGGCTGCAGAGCCCAAACTCTCTTAGCCTGTCCTCATAGCAGAGCTGCTGCAGCCCTCTGAGCATCTTCGTGTTGGGGGCTCTAAAGCTGCACACAGGACTCCAGGTGGGGTCTGAGGAGAGCAGAGCAAAGGGGCAGAATCCCCTCCCTTGCCCTGCTGCCCACACTGCTCTTGCTGCAGCCCAGCACACAGTTGCTGTCTGGGCTGCACTCACACTGCAG